>CABEGB010000675.1:0-290389 GCA_901521435.1 Crematogaster levior | reverse complement strand
TTTCCGTCTCTCTTGGCCTCTCTCTCAGAGATATCTGACCTTGTGTTCGGTTTTTATCGCTCGACTGTAGCGACGTACTTGAATCAGATGCGAAATATACGCAGCCGATCTTTTTCTACGGTTCCCGAATCACGACGTCATTTCCGCGTGTATGCATCATCGGGGTGACCGAGTGGAAGGAAGCCGGTGGTGTCGCACCTGCTACACACGTGTTCGTGAAAGGCACGTGCCTCTCGGCGCGGCGTCTCGGCCGCATCTCATGTTCCAATGGTGTCGGGTGAGGCGGCGTTCTTGTTGTTCACTTTATCATCGAGACTCGGTGGAATTAATCGCGAGGCACGATTATTCGATCACGATCAACGGATGCACATTCTCGAAATATATCTGTTGTACATCGCATTACGTCACATCTGTCCAAAATTTAATTTTGATTGAGAGGACATATAAATTTAAAGAGAAGAAGCTGTTGAGTTTAATTTTCAGAGCAATGCATTTTTGAAAATAACGCATTTTTTAAAACAAGCAATTTTTTAGTACCATATATTTATTGCCGGTTTTTTTTTTCAGAATTAATATTAATTCTGTAGAATCTCTCATTGCATTATGAATGTAATAAAAATTTTAAATTAAGTACATTCTTTGAAAATTCTATAAAATCTCTAACCAGTATGAGAGTGAAATGTTAAAATAAAAAAATTATGAAGAGAGTAAAATTATAGACAATTTTCTGAATATTTTTATTTTTCATGTTAACATTGTGCGTGTCAATAATTTAATAGAATCGGCAGAGATTTTATTGAATTATTGAATTACATATTTTTATCATATCGAAATACATATCGATTATCCTTAAAATTAATTCGAGTGTTTTTGTTACACTCACGATGGTAATAATTATATAGAGTATAATTATAACGTTTTTAGCTTTGTTTAATCGCCCTTATTACATAATGTAACTAACGATCCTTCGTATATAAACACTATCATAAATATCAACAAACAAATCACGAGAATTGATTTCCGCCCAAGATTTTCTTATACGAAGCAATCCAAGTGAGTCGTATCTTCAAGTCCCGGCTTCTTTGATCGGCGCTCGTTTCCGGAGAGAGAAGGCGATTGGCGTTCAACGATCACGAGTCGCAAGATCGATAAATCAGTCGCGCCGACGTTTACAAGTCTCGCGCGAAATCTCTTCGCTGGCGATCCCGCACGCATTCTCACGACGCGCACGTGGCACGCGCGACAGCCACGTGCACGCGCGCGATATCACGGTGCTCCTTCTCTTTCGTCTCGTCTTCCAGGAGACGACACCTTGTCTCGCCTTAATGGCGGATCGCGCTTCTTCACGCCTGTCATGTCTCGCTACGGCGCGGATAATGTAAAGCAGCCAGCCCTCGATCGTTCGAGCGAGTCTATGTTTTTCAGCCTCCGATTTCTCGCGATCGTCACTCTCGAGAATCGGCGACGACGATGGTGTGGCTGGCAACGACCCCCTTCCCGTCTCTCTCTCTCTCTTTCTCTCTCGTGTTGAGCGCCGACAGCTAGATTCCGCTCTCGTCCATCTCCTCGTCTTTTTTCTCACGCACCTTCTTGTGTTGTACCTCGCGGCTGTTCCTATTACCCGAGGACACGTGTCGGCCGATTTTCTTCTGGTTGGTGACGCGCTCGGAATAAGGAAAGCTTTCTTGCGAAATCGAAGAGGATAATGAGGCGCGACGAGTCGCCAATTGACCGACGTGATTTTACCAGAGGTGTGTGTCGATTGTGAAACCATTCTCTTCTCTTATGTTTATCACTGTGGACTGTCTGGATTTCACGTTAATATTAAGATTTTTTATATAAAGTGAGCGAAATCTCAGACTAATGTCGGATAC
Source organism: Crematogaster levior (assembly GCA_901521435.1). Taxonomy (NCBI): domain Eukaryota; kingdom Metazoa; phylum Arthropoda; class Insecta; order Hymenoptera; family Formicidae; genus Crematogaster; species Crematogaster levior. The sequence continues at coordinate 288,515 of CABEGB010000675.1, read as the reverse complement.
TTGTTATCGCTAAATTTGTGATACTTCCATTTGCCATTACTGCGCATCATTGCTTCCAATTTGCTCTTTTGTCAATTTTAATGAACATACATTCAAAAATTTTTGAAATATTGCCAGAAATATGCAAAAGTTTTATATATTTGCAGATATTGTATTCTCCAAAATTGCCACGAAAATATAAATATGAATACGGAAAAATTTACGGATCTCTTTACTCTAGCGGCCTGAAAAGTTGATTTTTATGAATTTCTTTGAGGAATAATGAAAACTGATTTTTTTGGAATGTTTTTATTTATTTTAATTACTTATGCTAGAATTTTCGAATAATAATATTCGATTTTCTTGTAATATAGATCTCCGCGTATAATGTATTTAGAAGTAGTGACTCGATTTAGTGCGACGTGCTATTCTTCATTCTAATTATCTGAAATGTAAATAATCGATCTACTTTTATTCTGTTGAATATTTTTGGGATACTAAACTTAACCTTATTGACAAACGTTAAAAAGTAACAAAATTAGTTATTTTGAAACAAGATATTTTAATTTTGCTTAAAATCTATAATCTGTTAAAGATCTAAAACTGTTACTTATTAACTTTTTTATTTATATTAGGTTCGATACTTTTCCCAAGAAAAGTGCCCTCTTTCGTTTAAAAGCCCGAAGTCATTTTGTTGATTAGTTTTCAAGATATATCCGCCATGTCCACTTTGAAAACTCTGGGTGATTCCAAAAACAAATACTTATTTAAAAAATATAATTCTTATTTATATTTCTTATTTTTATTTATTTATTAGAATAATATTTGGTTTATATCTTTCTGTTTAATAAATAATTATTTTTTATAAATAATTTTAAGAGATATATCATTTATTATGTTTATATTGTAAAGTGCTAATTAAGGTTTGTTTCCCCCCTAGATAAGACTTCATAAAAATCTCCCCTGTACGAATACTTTTTGCACTTACTGTACCTCTATTATATCCTTGTTTGTCAAGAAAATTGATATTCTATCTACCGTATTCAACTTACCATTAGACAGACCATTTTTAAGGCCATGAGTTAATGTTTTATAGTCACCAGTTTTGCGAATTTTTAAATGAAGTTTGAAACATTTTTAGACTTCTAAAAGATGTAAAAAAGAAAATGGATTCTCCCCCCTCCTCCTCTAATTTGACCCTCTAAAACAGAGATCAACTTAAAACTAGACAAAGAAATGATTAAACATAAGGAAATATGGAGAAATGATTTTACTTTTTATTTCGTCCTGTTGTTATCCAATGTAGCCAAGACAACTTTCCTGGAAAGATTTAATCTTTCTAGAAAGAGAATAGGATATAACGGGGGAGGGCAGATAAAAGAAATATCGCACCCTAAATTCTAGGTACTGTAATACCTATTGTATCGTACCTTTCGCCGAAGAAACAGATTCTGCAGAAGGAAGAGAAATATTCTATGACCTATGATCGTCGGCTCTTGGTAAGAGAGGGATTATTCAAACATTCAATTTAACGTATCGGAATGATACAAAGATTAGAATAAAACTATCAAATTGATTTAGCTTGTTTACTGTTACCTTATTATTGTTATTAATTTTTCCAAATGAATAAAGTAATTTTATATATTTTGAGAAATAGTTACAAATATCGAATTACAGATGTAACGAAATGTAATGTTTTACCTGATGAATGTGTAAAACTTTACTGTAGAAAATATATAGAGATTGTTTAATCTATTTTGGGATGATACGGATGTCTTAAAAAAATTTCAACACAGTGGATTCGAGCCGACTCACTGTTTGTTATGCAAAGTAACCGAAAGTCTCTTCTTTGTATTTTTCAGCAGGTCGAATATCTATCGCTGCATTATATTTAAGTCGATTCACAACAGCTTCTCAGGAAATGCAAAATATATACCTAAAATATCCTTTCCATTAGAATTAAACATGAGAATCTTCCTTTTAGAATTTCAATTTAGATTTATCTCGTATATGATTGTATTCTTCAATGGAATTGAATCCTCGAATGGTCGTTACTCAAAATTTTGTAGATATTATTTGTGTCGAAACAGTCGCCTATAAAATTTGTTTAAATAAATCTTTTGTACATCTATTTTTGTATTTGTTCGTCGAACGTGAAATTACAATATTAATTCGTTAAAGATCGCTTAAGTTGTAGAGTTCATCAAGCAAAACGAAATATTAAGTAATAGGATAGTTCCAGATGAATGGCACCCACGCGCTCGCTCCAGAATGAAGGCTCATAATGAATTTCTTCAGGTAACTCCTTTAACTCACCATAACTTTTTTTGCGTCGAGATTACTCAATAATTGCGCGTCAAAGCGATACTATACAGAATTGTTGGAATTAATGAAGCACCCTAGGCAGACGGGATTGGTAACAGCTGCGACGGAAATCATTCTCTCTCTCCCGATCTTTTTTTTCTTTTCCACACCCCCCCGATTTTCACCCTTCAAGTTTCCGGCAGACGACTGATAGAGACATCGGTCTTAGCCGCGAGAGACAAAATGTCGTTTCTAAAATTGGTCTCATGCGCGCCATGCACGGCCTATGTTTACACGCATCATCGAGAGAGAAAGAGAGGGAGGAAGGATGGTAGGCAGGGTTAAAGGGGAGTGCGGAGGTGAAGAAAAGGAAAACGACGAAGGAACGACTTCCATAGTCTGGACGTGGTTTGGGAAACGGCGAAAAAGGGAAGAGTAGAAAAGCAGGAGAAGGAGGAGGAAGAGGAGGTGATGGAGGAGGTTGAAGAGAAGAAGGGGTATCAGCTAATTTCATCCTCGCACGTGCATACGACGCCCAGCAGCAGCGGAGGCCAGCAAGCAAGCAAGCTCCTTACGCAATGCACACGCACGCGCATGGATAATCCCAAAATTCACGCGTGGCGACACGCGATTTTGCCCGCGTGTGGAGTGTACCTAGTGGAAGGCGATGGTTAACCGATCATCATTAATAATAGAACCGACCATCATGGACGCGTTCCGGCGCGTCGCGGTTCCCCACGTTTGAAGATTTTTAACCATCCGGACGCGTCTGTCGCGCTGTCGATGCACACGAGACATCCCTCCCTCCCTCTCCTCTCAATCAAGCTGAGCACCTCATTAATTTCGTATCAGTTTTCACAGTAAAAGAGAGAAGACGTGTGTGCGCACAAGTGCATACATACAACGTATATAGGAAGCGGAATAAATACAGAAGTAGAAAGACTTTGAAAGTACGAGAGTAAGAGAGGCTAACTTGTTCAAGACGGGCAAGGAAGAAAAAGCGGGGAAGAAAGGGTAAAAGTGCTCTTGACAACACGTCGAACGCGAGAACGAATGAAGAATTGCTGGGTGTGGAAGAAGACTTATGAATGTGTGTATAAGGCGTCTCAAAACTATTAGATGTACGCACGACAGATTATTTGGCATTTTGGAGTCGATTTTTTTTTTATTGCGAAGATGTTGGAAAAGGTCATCATCTATCACAATCTCTCAATTCTTTTTTTGCATATATTTTTGTAATAAAGTTTTAAATAAAAATGTTGTTAAATTCCGCTGTAAAATTACTTAAGGAATATAGAATTTGTTATTCGATCTTTATTCGAAATTCAGTACGAGAATAGGCCTTTTTCAAATCGTTTATAACTCGAAAATTGTTGATGCTTCGGCATTATAAAGAGATTCTGTGGAATCTATGGGACACCCTGTACGGAATACCAACGAAGGGCAGAGAGAGATCCTGCAAGAGCGAAGTTATGGAAGCGCCTGAAGGCGTATTGCGCGAGAATAGACGAAGGGATAGCGATGTGAAGAGATGGAAGTACCACCGTCTCTTCCTCCCTGTCTCATGTGGTACATGCGAGAGAATATGTCCTCAACCGTGTATTGCCGGCGACATCGTGTAATGATACCCTCGAACGATAATCGGTTCTTAGGATTGGCGATCTTCGGTAAAACTTGTGGCACAAATTAAAAGCCATCGGATAAAATGTGTGTGTGTGAGTGTAGAAGTAATTAATTATATCATTTTCTCATCTGTTATTTCTTGTTCCAGTTTTCTCTCGTTACTTTCCGTTTTAGTTGTGTCATTACAATTTGTCTCCAATTGTCTCTTTTATCTTTCGATATTGTTTAACTAAGAATGGAATAACGATAAATTTATAGTTAAACCTCCAATTAAATTTTCCCGGGATTATATATATTTTAAAATACGCTTCAAAATACGCATCTTTTCCATTTCGATGATAAACCTAAGTTAACGTAATGGAATCGACTCGTGTTTTTGGCGTCGTATCGTATTTCGACGATACGTCGACCAGTAACAACTGCTTGCAGATCTTGATCGCTGCGGATGTTCTCGATTTCTAGTTTCGTCGTCTGCGGATTGTTGATCTTGGCTGCAGTTTGCAAATTCGGCATCCGAGCGCGAGTTTGTGTCGCGATCGTTCTGCGATCTGTTTGTCTATTCTCGAGTAACGCGTAACCGTGTGGTATCGCGTTAGGATAACGAGTAGTGAGTTATCTAACGGTGCCATCGAAAGGCGGACGAAGTCGCGGAAACTCGGTGAGTCGCATTATGCGTAGAACAAATATAGACGCTTACAGCAAAATGGTGGGTTTTTGTAATAGTAACTTCGGTCTTGTACTCACGTATCGTCAACGTATCTACCACTCTCTACCGTTCTTCCATTCTCGAATTATATTACCCTTTCGGAAATAGCCGCCGATCTGTCGTCTGGTCTCTCTTGAGATGATCCATCTTTTCATCTTATTGCATCGGAAAGCAATAAAGGTTAGTTTGAAAGTTATGCTGTCGATAGGATATCATATCGTAGTATTAAATTCTTGCTTGTGTACCATACAATAATTTTCCATTTATATATTTACTAGTTGTAATAAATATATGAATATATAATTAATGAAGAGCGTTGTTTGTTATATCGTGAGAAAATGATCAACCGATCAAATCGTTGTCGATATTATGTTGACATAAGAAAAACGACACAAGTCAAAAAAATGAGAGAAACGGAATTCGTCTGTTTTGTCAGATCGTAATAGAGCACAAAATTATCAAAGTTCATAATTCAGGAAGAATTATAATTACTACATTTATTATTTAAGTCATATTAATGTCATTATTAAGTCATTAAAGTCATTAACGATATATATTTGATATGATGTGTAGCTGGGAAAGTTAAAAGTATAAAATTGTTTTTCTGTAAAAATTTTTTTTTTATTTGTGTTACTTTTCTCGCAGAAATGTCATTCATATATGCATGAAAAACATTATCGATTCGGTAGTTTCGAAATGTACGATGATAGTTTCGCACTTCGCAAACTAGCGTAATTAAAAGTTTTATTAATAGTTGGATTTCCGTAAAGTATGTGTAAATAAAGAATTAAAAAGATAAATAGTTTATAAGCCGCTTATTTCCGCGCAATGAGGATTTACGCGTTTTGATTTTCGACTCCTAGCACGGTGTTTTAATTTTTCGGCGACTTCCAAAAATTTTTCTAAACACCAGATAAATTCTCCGAGCATCCCGCAACGCGTCCCACCTCAGCTTATCCGAGCTAAATCGACGGATATAGCGTTTACTCTCAGAGACGCGGTTTTATGCTTTAAATGCCGTAGACAAGACCTTGCCCTCTTTAAGGCAATTAATGACTCAATCGGGATCAGACTGATTGAGCCTTTATAAGGGCCCGCTGGGATAAGCGTGCGCGACGCGTGGCTGGACTTCGCGATGCGCAGAATGCACTTGCCTGGCCGCATTTATTAATGCGGCGGCGGCGGTGCATGAACCCAATTAAGGACGACGGAGAGTGTGGCTGAGGAAGCCGGGGATTCCTCGTTGTCATCGCGTGCTGCTGCGCTCACTTTTAACAGACTAGGTACGAAACGTGAGCGCCGCGCGATTTTCCTCGCGATCGTGTCAAAAGTCACGAACCGCGCGCGCGGCGAAAACGGTTGCAATCTTTTGGTGCCAACCTTCGCGTCCTTCGTCCCGAATTACCACGCCAAGAATAGCGGGCACAATAGACGAGACGCGCTAACCCGTGCCGCGTACGCGAAATTTCAACTTTGTTATTTTCACATTGGTGCATTAACATTAGACTTGTACCATGTCAGCCCGCGCGAATATCCAGGTCAGGATATATATTAAGACAAGTGTTTCATGCATTACATATGCATATACATGTACATGTACATATACATATATATATATATATATATATATATATATATATATATATATAAAATACAGCGGACCGACTGTCACTTTTTGATATTAACTTAATCATGGACCCTTATAAATTGTATAAATTCGTTGATCTCCGATGTAGTTGCCGCCCGCAAACGTACGAGATGCTAAAACCAGGGATTGGAACCGATTTAATTTCGGCAAGTTCGTATTCCGACGCTGCAGTGAATGTTCGCGTCCGCGACAATGAAATCTGAATACTTAGCGTAAAGCTCGCTTTCCTGTATCTACGCGGGTAATTGTCTATACGGAAATTGAACTCGATGAAAATTGCGCTCCCTGTCTCGAAGTTCGTCTTTTATCAGACGAGGATTTATCAACGACGAGGATCGTATATTCCGAATAGATGCGTCATGCGCCTTACGACAATTTTCGAAGTCACGTTTCGGTGACTCGGCGCATGTCATCGCGGGATACACGACAGATTAAAACGGTAGTAAAATGATTCACATCTGCTCGCTTGGAAAACGTTTCATCGTCTTGTTGCTCTGGCATCGGCGGACCTTTTCTCGATAGTTTAGGCCAAAATTTCACGTGTTGCTCGTGCGACTAACTTTCTGGCTCGAGACGCGTGCGCGAAAGACGCATTCGCGTGGTTTTCCTGCTCGCGCTCGTCCGCTCGCTCGTCAAAAGCAAGTGACGTTAATGTGCAATAAATTAGCAGCCTCCCACACACATGGCACGAAGTCTGAGCGTCCGACGACTAGCTTGTCGCACGCGTTTTCACGGCGCGGCGTGTGCTCGCAGCTTTATGGAAAAAGTCGCATGCGTGCTCCTCTCTTTCTACGCGTCGATGTTCGTTTTATTATTCTATCGTATCAGAAAGACACATCCCGGCTCTTTGTTAAATTGCGAGATGCGTCTCTAGCGTGACGATCGATCTGTTTTCGAATCGATCTGTCATTGGCGACGTTTTACAAAATTCTATCATCGGAGGTTTTTTCGATAAAAATCTGGACAAAAAAGGTCATGGGTAATAATCCGAATATGAGTAAAATTAATTTTGCCGAGCACACGTGGTTTGAATTATCTAATAGTAACGATGCGTCATCGCACATCGTACGCCGTTCTGCACGATCGTTGGAGTTATCATGGCCACACTTTATATATGTATGTATGAATATGCACAAATCACGTTATATATGTATTAATGGAACGAATTTTTCCATTATAAATTAGACAAACTATTCAACATATTCTACATATGTGTTATATTTAGAAATACGAATAAATTTATACAGTATCGTTCGAATTAATGTGAACACAAGCAATAATTTGAGAAAACAACATTTATTAGTTGCAAACAATAAAAAGAATACAATTTACATTCTTTTAATAAGAAATATGTCCTCCCTTGGCTTTTATAACCTCTTCAATACGTTTTGGCATAGAATCAATGAGATTTTTACAGTTTCCTGACATTTGCTCGTCTCGAAACCATATAGAGATTACGGCCTCAATCAGTTTCGTTTTTGTTGTGCAATCTCTTTTGTGAAATTTAGCTTTCACAATAGTCCACAGATTTTTAATTGGATTAAGATCTGGTGAGTTTCCTGGCCATTCAAGGCATGATATCTTTTTGTCCGTAAAATATTTTGTCATAATCTTGGAAACGTAGCATGGAGCCGAATCTTGTTGAAAAATTACTTGACCGTTGGCATCAACTTCTCTTAATGCAGTTCCCATCTTTGCTCTAGCAAATCTCTGTATTTTTGTGAGTTCATCATGCCTTCAATTGGCATAAGGGATCCGGTACCTTTATAAGAAAAACAGCCCCAAAACATCGTTTTTATGGGATGTTTAACTGTTTGATTTTTGAGAAAATTTTCATGTGTTCACATTAATTCGAACAATACTGTATTTTTTCGCGCACGCTTCGTAAGAAGAACATTTAGAACACTTAATTGCATTACATACGATTGCTGTGTATAATTGATCGCAAATTAATTTGCACGCTCTTAAAAAAATAATAGCGTTAGTCGCTATTGTGACGATGTTCCCAATTTATATCGACGGTTGCTCCTTCTTCAATAGCTACGTTGTTGTTGAACGCCAAGTTCGAAGCCGCGCGAACCCTAATCCCTCGCGATGTCGTCGGCCGATAATTATTTTATCAATAATAGAGGGACGCGGTACGCGCAATTATCGCGCGTCCGTACACAGTAATCATACCACGCGGAAACGCGTAAATTTATTCGCGAATCAATCTCGGCGCTCGATTGGGTACGTCTAAATCGCCGAGGATAGCTGAATAAACACCGGAGGAGGTGGTTTATCGGCGTAAAGCCGACGGAACCGCCTACCACCGTAAACCGGTATTAAGCCTTCCAGCCCTGTGGACAACGATGGACCGTGACACCACGGATTTATCGCGCCGTCATTTCCGTGTAAACAGCGCTAACGTGCCGGTAATAAGAGGGACGGATGCCTTTCGTTTTGCGTTTCCTTTGTCGCGCGGGTCCACCTTGTGACGATAAATTACCCGTGCCGTTTTAATCGCGCGATATGTCGCGTACTCGAATGCTTCCGCCCCGCGTAATCGTGTCGTTTTGTTTGAACGACGAGCCATTTGAATGGATCTAAGCCGTTGACACGCGTTTATTAATTCTGTGACTACCGTTGGTAGTCACGATCAAATACGCTCAACTTAAATTGGCCTCTCTGATGTTCTTTTTTTTTACTGTAACAGTAAAAGTGGTAATTAAGTGTGTGATACTTCAATATACAAAGTAAACTAATTTATAATGAAGATACACACTTTATCGCGTTCGCTCCAGGTAGATGTAGGCCTTTACAAATCAGCCTTTACAATCGGCGAGAGGTCGAGAACGAGCGATGATAATAATATGTTTGCAATGATGAAATTTGATACTACGATTACATCACGGATCTCCGTTTCTTCGTGGATTGTAGAGATTATCGCGATCGTTGACCGCGCCGCACAACCCGCCATTTGTTTCAATAAGAGCATAGGGTTACACGCGAAACCATTTTCTGCTGGGTGTTTGACATAACGATCATTGATCCTCGCGCATTTACGTTAACATGGATTTTTAACTTTATTTATTTGCACTCACACAGTAGTGTTATTCGCGAAACTGGTTGCAGAGATGTCCAGAGACTAGAAACGAAGGCGAAAACGAAGGTTGAAACGGGGTTGACACGAAGGGGGGTAACGATCGTTTTTTTTTTTTAACCGTATGACCGAACCGGTTCCTCAAGATCGTGTAACATCTTTAAACCCGGTAATCCCACGGCAATTTAGCCCTGAACAGATGTGTCACCGTTTTCTGACACCATTTTGTTCGATCGCGTAGATCATCATCTCGACAATCGTATTCTCACTTTATCATTACAAGGATATGCGGTAAATATAATTGATATTGTTACAAAACAATTTATCATGCATGAGTCATTGACGTATCGAGATTTAGCGGAAGATATGCCGATACCTGTTGTCACCAACTTGTCCTACAAATCGAATTTTTAAATGTGTCATCTCGGCGAAGTTAAAAGGCACCGTCCGGCGATTTCGCGGAGCAAAAGCGGTAATGCAATTTTCGATGTACGTCGCGAAAATCTCATTAGCAGCAAAAATTCAATCTAACACGCTCGCCAAACACTACTTGCGTCGTGTATATTTACTACAGTTAAAATATCGCATCTACCAATTTTCGCGGAGCAAAGCAAGCGATAATGCGATTTCCAATGTGCGCCGGTAAAACCTTGTTACTAGCAGCAGAAATTTAATCTAATATTTTCATTAAACTACTTATACGATATATATCTGTGTATTGTTAATCTGTATATGCGTCTATATTGTTTTGTATACCGACCGTAATTATAATGTGCCATCTCCCAATTTTGTGAAGCAACATAAGCGACAAAACGATTTCCCGTGTGTGTCGCAAAAAATTTTGTTACAGCTGAAAGTTATTCGAGTTAAAAATCTTCACTGTCCATACGATTCACTGTTCACAGAAAGTTGACAATACAGAAACTCAAAGTGTATTGATAAATTGAGAGCATAAGTGTGATAGTAATTAAATAGCCATTATCTATATTGTGGCATAAATGTTATTTAAAAATAATAGATATAATGGATGGTTATTTAGCACATTCATCACTCGTACACATATTCATCAATCACGAAGACATGAGCATGAGAAATTCTATGGCGAAGGTTAAAATGTTGGATCGCTCCATCTTTTTTATCGCTCAGTATTAATTATCAATTTTACGGCTTGCCTTTTGGACTCTCGTTAAAAGAGGGCTCGTACCGCTAATTGATACCTAATCGTTGAAAGTCAAGGGGCAATTAGAGCAAAATAATAACCGAATAAACTGTAAAATTTATCTTTATCCCGTTCCTCGGTGCATCTTGCTCGCATCGACGAGCATTTGCCTTATCGAGTTGCGCATAAATCACGAAAGGTAGCTGCTTATATCTCACAGTATACGCGATCGAATATAAATTTAATTTTTTTTTTTCATATTATCGTTGCATCGACAGCTCGCGTATCGTTATTGTTTGCAACAATATTGAGAGAATAATCGTAAAATATAGCTTGAAAAAAAAAAAAATTTTAAAATGTACGTTTAAACACTTCGGTACAACGAAAGGTACAAACGAAATGAAAAGAGGTGAACAAACGGATACAAACGATTCTCTAATAGTGTTAATGAAATTAAAATAAAATCTTAAAGTTGGGGGCTGACCATTTTTTAATCGTTATTTTTTTTATTATATTGTTATTATATTTTTATTATATTTGAGTACAAACGATATAAAGTGTGGTACAAACGAGGTACAAACTATGTTATTAATTTTTTTTTAATAAAGTCGAGCATTAAGTTACATCGGTGATTTGTCCGCGCTAAAATTACAGAAATAATTGAACGCCTATTTCATAAACAGTCAAAAGAATATTGTCCGGTGTACGAAAATTCTTAGGTTCATTTCTGAAGCTGTGCTTTGTAACACAATTTATAAATGACGAAACAAGAATTCCTCTTTTCTGTCCTAAAAATATTTGACCGTTTCCATAGATTTCGATGAAGTGTGATGAAACATCATATCGAACATTGGCATCGCGCATCAAACATTTTGCGTTGCGAATATCCATCCGTGAATATTTATACTGACGAGTCAACCATGTTGTAATTGAATATTTTTCATATTTTGATTATCCGATTATTCATGCAATTAAAAATTTGATTTTGTGTTTTTTATCTCAATGAATAAGAAGAACAAAATAAAATAAAATTCGCAAATTTTAGCACACTAAAAATCATTTGCTGGATTATTTTTGGAAAAAAAGAGTCTTTCCGGCCTTTCATATAAGACAGTTGAAAACTTATAAAAGAACATTTATTGACGATTCAGGTTAATAGTATTGCCGGCAGCTGTACATCATAAATTGTCATCTTCGCCCTTAATTTATATTTTTTGTTTGCTACTTCGATCGAAAGTGAATGACACATAACTTAGAAATGTGTATAGTTTGTTTGGGTGATACGAAGTACAGTGTATATAATATTACATCATAATATAAAATTTGTTACAAAATCATATAATCAGATCTCTTCTAAAGAGAATTAAAAAGACAAAAGTTATGATTAACGGTATCTCGCACAATCCTCGCCGTTTAAAGAATGATTTTTTTTGTCTGAACGGTAGTGCTTGCAGGTATCCTACTCTATTCGTAGTCGTTTTTTTCTGTTCAATAGCAACTCTATAGCTCACTACTATAGCTCGCCCGCGCGCGATTTCATCACAGAGGCTCATGCCGCTCACTTTTCCAGCAGTGGCCAGCCCGAGTTCGGAACGAGCCGCGCGTGTCGCGATCATTGCTCTTTTATGGCGTTGCGACAAAACGATGGTGCGACTCAGTTCTCTCTGGTCGACCGTTTTTCGTCCTTTCCCACGACACGGTTGTCCGTCAATCTGTCGTTAGTATCTGCGGGTAACTCGATCCCAACCTCGGAGGTTATATTGGCAATCGCGAATCACAGTGACCAAAGCTTAGTCATCGGGTGCTAACAAAATATGCACTGAGAAGGAACCGTCGTTCGCTCTTCATTTATCTTCGTGTAGGAGGAGCAGGAGGCTAGATTGCCAGGTCCAGGTGAATTATCCGGGCGGAAAAAGGGACGAATATCGCCGATAAAACGCCGTCATGGGTAGCGATAAATTGCTGGCGTGGCGGCACGATTACTGCTGCGCCAGCGACGGAAAGTCCTTGCGAGAGTATAAGGTGGTGGCTCAACGGTCGTCGCTGCCGCTGATGCTACTGCTGGCTGCGGTATCGGCGACGAAGCTGAGTCGGCTGTTATTCCGAACCTGGACCAGCGAGCAAATTTCTGCGTGTAATTAAGAGAAGCAAAAGCCCACGCGCTACCGTTATCTGCCTTCGAGCGATTTTATTTATTATGCTTGCTCACGATAGCATTCAAAATAGCTGCTTGAAAGAGTTACTCTGGCAATCGTTTTCAAGAAATTATGATAACAATGACGATTGTGTTTATTATTTTACATACGAGACCCTATCACTAAAATCATTTTAAGAAATTGGATGAATTAGATCTGACAACTTGTACTGGTATACATAGTACGAAATTTTCTTCTCGCGATCACACTTTTCAATTGTATCAACTTGGATATTTTTTCTATGTATTATATCGGAGATGACCCAAGACATTACAATTACTCATATCACTTTTTCGATTGTTTAATATATGATCTAATACCATTAATTAATTAATTTGAAATCACTTAATATATTATTTAATTATTTCTTCCTTGAAATGACTTCCTGGCATTAACGCTGTACCATGTCGCTATGTTTGACATAAGGATATTATACACTAATATATAAATGTTATTATTATTTGTGCCTCGATTATTAATGAAACAGATTTCTCTCCCGTACGTGGCGAGGACGATGCGATTTTAGATTCGGCAGAACCGTCCCTTCGATCAATACGAAAGGTTCGTTAATAGCGAATACTGCGTCGCATCGTCCTTCAGCAGTTAGGCCACACTGGATTGCTGCACCGTGCCGCGTGCATAGAGCTAAAGCTCATGACAACATCCCCGAACTAACTTGCTCGTGCCTTTCTCCATTATTATCCTTATGACATGCAGATTGCGCATTACGCGCGGTGCATCACTTTGAAGCGCATAATGTACCGTGTGTATACGCGAGTGCCCTGCTGCAACACCGTTTGCGAAGCATCGCGCATTTGTTCTCGGGTCAATTTAACAGTTTCATCTACGGCAATTAACTCTACCATTTTTTCTCAAAAAAAATGGAAAAGAAACTGTTAAAAAATGTTACACGACACGTGCGGATTATAACCTCGAGCTTTCTCTTCTTTCATTGCAAAAAAAAGGTCGTTGCGAGTTAGAGACAATAGTTAGAGACTTTTTCTTTCGATACAAAGGAAGTAGTCTCTTTTATGTTGCCAATAATTAGATGTTAAAAATTATTATGCATAAGCAAACAGCTTAATCACTTTCCTAGTCGTCAATTAGTTTGAAATCGATTCTATATTGCAACTAACTGATTCCATTTCCACTTGAAGCTTAATAATTGTCGAGGTGATTCGAGCGATTTACACGCAAAATATCACCGTGAGATATTATTACGGGGAACAATTCGCCGGATCCGCGTGAATATCAATGGATTCGATATCGTCGTGTCGTCGTCGTCGTTAGTAATCTGCCGACGAACTCGCTCGCGACACGCGGAAAACACGCCGCATGCGACGGATAATGCCTCGAGTCCACGAGAGTTCAAAATATCCGGTCCACACACGTGCGTTTATACGCCTCACGCGTTTCATTCTTCCTCCCCGTTTTCGTCCCTCCTCTCTTTCTCTATTGTAGACAAACCCTGTGCGTATACACACACACACACGCACACGCATACGTGTGTGTGCGCGCGCGCGCGTATACACTCGCTCTTTCGACATACCCCGACTACGTGCGAACTTCCATACATGTGTGTACTCGCGTGCTATATATAGACTTCGGGGGAGGGGTTTGGGGACTAGCATGACTCCCTGGCATTGATCGTACTGCCACCCCATGAGCAACCCCTAATAACACCCTCCTGCTGTCCCCCGTTCCCCAGTTCCCGCTTCTCTCTCTCTCTCTCTGTCTCTCTCGCTCTCTTTTGCACGCTCTTTCTCTTTCTCACTCCTCTCCCTCGGCGCCGCCCGCCCCCTCGCTCCAAACTGCGCCCTTTGCTAACCCAATCTGAGACCCCTGCAGGCGACGGCTCTCAACCGGCGGTTCCATGCGACGCGACGCTACACGATGCGACGTGCCGAGCTGAGCCACGAGCAGGCCAGCTGGCCGGTCAGCTGATTCCCAGCGGCGCGGCACGACGCGGCGCGGAGCGAAGCGGAGCGGAGCGGTGCGGTGCGGTGTGGAGCGACGCGACGCGTCGGGACGCCCATTAGCCACGCGAACTAAACTAAAGCCATTAACTCCCGCGGCTTAATAACGGGCGAAGCCACCCACGGCGACCTGTTTGCAAATCCCGCGGACTCCAGCGGGTTGCGACGAGATATCGGCCACGCCGCGCCGATGCCGCTTCCGGCACGAGCACGTGGGGCGTCGTACGGTGTCGACCGGCGTAATCGGACGCGACCCCTTACCTTAACCCTTTCGAGCACGCGGCGGTTAGCGCGGTCGATAGACGTGCGTCAAAAGTAGAAAGTACAGAGTAATATCGTGCTAGAAGGATAATCTCATGAATTTTGTTTAAATTTTACATTACTCGTGGAACAGAAAATATCACTCTAGACTGTTTCGATTCGACTCGACACGTATATCACGTATTTTTTAATAATTAATGAATGCTCGTAGTCGACATATACCTATATCTATTTGCGAACTCAGGGAAAGAACTGGCTATCGACCGTCCCACGTGTAATCTGAAATATCACGTTGGAGAAGTAAACAGATTCTCGAAAATGAATGTCTAAACTTTCAGGAAGGATCGTGGACTTATCGAACGTAATGTCCGATGCCATATAACCGAGTATCGATGGGAACGAGTCGTCGCGCAAGATAACCGCAAGGCGATCGATACTCAATGTTATTTTAGTAACTAACGATGAATTATGTCCGTCTTTTGCAATCAAGAAGGGTAAATTGCCTCAACACACACGAAGATGTGAAGTTTTAAGATTTACATACAAGAGACTTACAAGATATCGTTACACGTGTACACAAATTTCATAAGT
This sequence comes from Crematogaster levior, assembly GCA_901521435.1. NCBI lineage: Eukaryota > Metazoa > Arthropoda > Insecta > Hymenoptera > Formicidae > Crematogaster > Crematogaster levior. The sequence goes on along the minus strand of CABEGB010000675.1, from coordinate 272,991 downwards.
TTCAAATAAATTATAGTTGAAGAAAATTTGTTTTCTTTGATGAGCACAAAATTCTTAGGAAAATTTATTTTCGCCAGAGGAAAAGGAAAATTACTCGCAGACTCCCACGCCGAGTTGAATATTATTATATTCCACGACGAACCGCGCGACTCTTGAAATCGATCAATTCCCTGATTAATGGCTCTATCTTATCTACGTTGAGTGTTTATGGTAGTCTAGCGGTATTAGACGTGCACTGAATAAATTCGCATTGAGCCATTCTCCTAAAGTGCAATGAGAGAAAGGTTTTCTCTTTAGTAAGTTTTCTCACAATTTTAGCGTATTTGCGAGACTTATGCACGTCCCACGAAACTGCGAGAACGTTTTTGTAAAAATATTATATAACATAAAAATGAGAATAATTTATTAAAAAAATTAATGATAAACGTAAATATTATAATATAAGTAATACATCCCCTGTGAATGTGTTTCGTTATAATCTTACAAGCGTATATACCTGTTTTCCGAAGACACAGCCTTGAAAAATTCCAGGCCGCGTGCCGACTCGAGCCCGCGCGTGCGAGGCTCTAGTTTTTCATTCGGCGGATTAGTTCCGTATCGGCGGAATGATCTGTCACGATCTTCTCCCTGGATTCGACAGACGGATGCAGAGGAAGGCTGGCAAAAATTCTGGCGGGCAACCCGCACGCCGTGCGACGAATTAATTAGCTCGATCGTGCGGCACGTCTTGAATGAAAAGCCAAGCGTTACATGCGCGCACGCCGGGGTTATTGCACGACAGCATTCTACGGCCGTTACGTGCCTCACGTGAAATTACATTATCGGACTAAATTAGCACGATTCAATTCCGTCTTACGAAGTCGCGGCCGATTCGTCAAGCGGCGTGCACTTGTTTCCGACGTGTCCGCTAATTCCGGAAGTGATTGCAGCTCGTTACATCAGTTTACGTGCGATTACTGATTCGACGTGACAAATTGTGAGTGTCGAAGTAGTAAACGACTAGGTATCTAGAATATTTTTTTGGAAAGAATAATTATTAATATAATTTTTATTTCCATTCTCAAGTGAACTTTCTACGTCTGTTTATTATTTTAAAAGAATTCGTTGTTTTCTATATACTCGTCGTTAAACCTATAAAAATCTCCGGTTATTGACATTTCGTTGCTTTTGATTGTTTTTTTATGTTCATAATTATTAGTAATGCGCTGCGTCGAGCAATTGTTCTTGATCGAGCGATATAGTGAACAGAACGAAAGATTTGTTCACGCGTCCCGTCACTCCCCAATAAATCGTACACGATAGTGGGTTACCCTTGCAACCCTTGAGATCTCGACTCACCCCTGGCAAATCTGCCCCGCACACATACACACGTACGTGTACACGCGTGCTACGCAGTGACGTGTCGCCGGGATCCCATGGCGTCGATTCTCTAGGGACGAGAAAGTCCAAGTTCTTTCTCGACGCGATCGATCTTGGAACGGTGTGTTTTCTCGTACGTGAAGAAAGAAAATCATGCCGAACTTCTTCTTGTGTTCTCGACGCGATCTGTCAACCGCAATTTTTAATTCTATTAGTTGATATCTATATCTCCTCTTTTTCAATCAGTTATCGATAAATATGTCTCGCAATGTAGTCAATTGCGTTGGTTTTACTTTAACGTAGAAAAAGTTCGCGTATCTGTCCACCCATACATTTATTTATCATGTAGATCGCAAAGTTAGACGCTTATCTGTCTATGCAGTTTTTTTAATGCTTTCTCGCGACATAGATCTCGAGAAATCTTTTGCTCGAGTGACTTATCTTATCGATCACGTCGAATAAAAATTCAAAGGAACCGTCTTATCTCTTGCTCATTCGTCGAAGGTCATTTTTACCTGATTCGTTTGAAATTCAAATGAACACGTTTGTAATTTTACTAAATTAATTTTAGTTCAGCTAGCTGGCGGAAGAAATCGTTCTCTCTCGCGACATCATTTACATTTATACCGGCTGTTTAGCACTGATATCGATGACATCACAAATCCGGTGGAAAATCACAGAAATCCGTGATGAGTTCCGTATGAAATCTGAACAATAATGTATGTAACAGTAATGTGACTTTTGCAATGTCAATCAAGGAACAAGTCCGTCTCTCAGTTTCCAACTCTCAGCACACATACGTTAGCAATCCGCGCAATTATCATTCCTGCATTATAGAAACGTTTTATTTATATTCTATTTATCTCTGTTTTTCTTCTCTCGCTGCAACTAAGTGCGTTATAATTAGCATAACAGTTTTACAAGGTTACACGGAAGAAGTCGTGGCACGTGCATCACGAAGGTCGATGTCACGAGTTCGCAGGAAATTCCAACTTTAGCCGAATGCACCTGGTAGCAGCAAAAGTCTTTTGTAATTTTATATTCGATAAGCTTGGCGTTTATAACTTTTTCTCGAAAAGACATTTCGATCTTCATTCTCTCTTCTCTTTGTCGTAAATTGAAGTATTATGCGTGTCACGCCAAGTGCCGCGAGTAAACGCGTAATGCGTTAAAATTTGTATTGATCGTAGGTCGAACATATTACGGAAATTTGTTACCGGAAGTGCGGCACGCTCGGACTCTGTGTTGCTGGAATATTCTGCGTACTCTTGTTATTAATCACCGCACCGCGTTCGTTTCTTAATGATCGCTCGTCCGGTCTCGGAGCGCAAATATGCGCGCGGTGCACTCCATCCCGGACATTCCGAGCACTAAATATTATCAACGCGACGTTAATTACCCGCTGTTAACCAACTCCACGACTGACCGGGACTTAATCCTCAATGATTTGGAAGCGATTAAAGCATCTAACTGTATCCCCTCTGCTTCTTGTAAATTATATCACCTATAAAAAATTATAGGTGAAAAAGGATTATAGGAAATGTTGCGCAAACGATTTACTTTTGCCTTAGGATAAACGTTTCATTTTTAAGATTTTATCTCACGATTAGTCGAGATTAAATGAATCGTTTGTGTTTAAATAAATAATCAATAGACTTCAACAATAATGATAACAACATTCAAGTAAGATAGAAAAATACTGAATAAATTAATACGTTTATGTTCATTGCAAGATTATTGCAATCAGTTCGTCGTTACAGCGGCTAATTCGTGAAAATTTGATATAGCGTGTAATATGTTTGATAATGTTATAATTGATCCGTGACATTAAATTATCGGCGTCTAGATGATCACCGACCATTGGACTGACAGTACACATATGATGACCTTCGTGTCATCATTGATTTTGATATATTTTACATTAGCTGAACGACACTAAACTTTCGTGGTCGTGCACACATTATTTAAAAGTCTTCATATTCGCAAGATTAAATTTATGTACCAAGGCTCTGAATTTATTAAATCGTTTCTCTGCCTCTGAGAAACGCCGAGAACTCCTCTAACTGCCTCGAGGACACATTGTATATAAATGTTTACAAAATACTTTTTCCAACAGTGATTTCCACTAGGGAAGCAAACCTGAACTTTTGGAATATTTGAATATTGAAAATGTCATTGAAATCAGAACTTGCGAAAATTACTGTAATTGTCGCAATCTCTAGCAGTGATCTAATATCCTTATTCCAGAACTCCGGAAAATTGATTTCGATAACATCGAGCGATCAAAGCGATAATTTCTCAAAGTTCTTTCAAGGAAGTCGAATTAGAGACCGGCGTTGTTGCACCGGCGGACCCTTCGAGGCTCTGTGCCGTTGAAACCTCCGCTTCCGTAACGCGGCGCGTTAAAGGGATCGAGAATTGGCACGGTCGTGGTGAAAGTCGTAAACTACATTTCGCGAATCTGTGCCACGTCCGAGCGCGTTTTGCGACATGCCCGCGCTCGAAGAGGGCCAACCGATAGTACAATCGTATCCCTTGGGGCGCCTTACGAAAATTCGCGCAGCGTGGCAACGGGGACGACGTGTTGCATGCATGAAACATTCGCGACGCACACACGCGAAAATAACACGCTATACACAGCACACCTAACATGAGCGATCGGTCTGATCTGACAGATCGTTGCCTGTCCCCAGGAGGCATACTCCAGCCTATGGCTACAGCCAACCGGACTACAGGCTCCACGAGTTGAACAAGAGGTTATCGCAGCGCACGGAGGTGAGTACACTTTCGAATTCATTTATCTTTTATCTTTTCTTCTTGTTTCTATTTGCGTGTTTATTATTGCGTATACATGATGTTCGGGAGTTTAGCGAGTCTCCGAGCTTGCTCCTCGTCGATCCTTCGTACTCGCGTGCGCACGCATGTTCGCACGTTCGATTCAATAAATTATTCATGAGACAAATTCGGCAAACGTGTCTTAATATAAATTTCAAAGACGAAATAAAAAGTTCAATGATATTGGATACGTAGAAACCAAACTCAATCGCGTTTAATTGTTGACACATCGTTCTTGGCTAAATTAAAAATCTTGTCGCTCGCGGCAAGTTAAAATTCCGGGTTTACTTAATAGACTATATTATTATGCGATGATTTTGCCAATTTTTCGATTATCGCGTGAGCAAAGGGAATGTTTTTTTTTTTATAACCTGGAAAATAAATATTTCTTTGAAATGATAAAAAAAATATTCGCGATACCGAAATGGTCAACGCGACAAAATTTACGGTGTGCTTAATCGAACGCTGTATTTATCGCAATTCGAGATGTCGTTATTTTGATAAAGGTTATTGCCTGCCGTTTTGTTTAATCGTGTTTGCTAAATCGCTCGCAATTTTCATTTGCTTCGTTGTGAAAAAGCTTATATGACTTTAAAGCCAACTTTTCTGTCGTATTTACGCGAGAAATACAGCGAGAAAGGTTCTAAGTCTCATTTATATTCAATCCAATGAAATTACTTACAAAAAATACGTAATGCGCCGGAAGAGGAAAAAAGAAACAATATAAATGAAAGCAATAAACGCATAGCTTTGATCAGATTTCACAATTATTTTGCCTTCAGCAAAGTCACGAGATGAATGATGATCTATTTACGTAGGAAATGTTTTCGTTTGAAACGTACGTAGTACGGGAAATCGCCTCTAAAGCTCCGCTCGCGGCTTTTTGTGTTACACTATAAAATTATCTGGCCCATATTCCGCCGGCAGATAAACCGACCTCTTTTGAGAGATCCACGATAATGGCGATAAGATATGATCCAGGGAACGCATTGTTGTTCGTGCACATGTCGTTCTATTCGTCGGGTCGATTTCGGGCCGTCGAAGATTAATCGAGGCTACATGCTAAAGAAAACTGCATTTGTATTGTTATCGCGCGCCACAAGTTTATCCTTGATTTTTGCGAATTTAAAATAAATTATATTCTATATATATATATATATATATATATATATATATATACATATGCCGCTTATTTTCGATATATTTATAGAATGGTAGAGTCATTGAAAAAGATGTCATAATAACGAGTGTTTATGGAAGTCAGCTTTAAAAGTTATGATAAGAATAGTATCACATATACAAGATATTGTTTATAATGTAACTAAAGTTTTTTTATACGCAATTTCGCGATAGATTAAAATGGAAATCATTTAAAACAACGCTTTACACTTTGATATTTTTAGTAAAATCAAAAATATGGAATGACATACAAATTATTAAGGTTTGCCTTCGCTGTTTGTATGGGTATTCACAAGTCCGTACCACATATACACATCGAAAATTATTCCCCATAAACGATGCACAATTTACAATAGGCAGCAGTGGCAGTATATTCCTTTTTGAAGGTTTGATACGTGGAGTAGTGGTCAATATGTCATTAGGATTGAGTAATGCGAAAGGGAAAAAAAAGAAAGCGCCCGGGGTTAATGCGTTCTAATGAGCCTCCGCTCCTAGTACTGCGTTCATTAATCTTCAAGTCGCGGATGGACAACCGGTCTTCTTCCCTGGGAGGTCTCGATAAGCGGCCCGAATAAATTCTTCGGTTTCTGTCGTTAGCGTCGCATAAGAGGAGCGGCAGGCGAAGTGGCCGGCTGTCAGCGTCTCTCGAGATTGTACGCGTGCCAACACGAAAAACTTCACCGCGTGTTTAGCTCTTGTCCGACGAGTTTTCGAAGCAGATTGTCACGACGAATACTTTTCGAAGCTTTCTTTTTAAGTTTCTACTTTCCTTACTTTTTCGATTTATACTTTCGTTACAAATATTTTTTTCATTACGCCCAACCCAAATAAAATATGAGTAGATATCCGATTAAGGTTCTTATCGAGCAAAATTTTTTTTTAACGTCATTCAGTTTTAAAATGTTTATAAATTGCACGTTCTATGAGAAGCATAAAAATTCTTTTTCTCTACGTTTCTTATTAAGATATATACATAATGTATATTCTACTGAAAAAAAAACAGAAGACAGAAAGGTTTCACTTCAATATCTTCGATTATCTTGGAAATGCGTTGTTCTTTTCGCGATCGTAAATGTTTAAGTCATCTTAAGTCCAACTGTATTTGAAAAATATGCGAGCGGTTCTTAATGAGAGGAAACATTTTTTCCTAATCGCTTTCGTACTACCAACCATCATTTCGGCGCAGCTCTATTCGGGGAATTTCGCTTTTCTCTTTTTGATCATTCTCGCGCGCGACCCACAGGGGATTGGGCAGGTGCGAATTATATTTTGCTGGCACAAGCATATATGAAAATGACAGAGAGAGAGAGAGAGGGGGGGAAAGAAAGCGTCAATATACGCATGTATACACGTGGATCGACCGATCGTTACAATAGAGGAAAGAAAAGGTCAGACTCGAACCGAAAGTATTGCAATTGTTTTTACTTGTGCATGTTCTGTGAATCCGAATTTACGTTTAGGCCATCGACATAAGTGATTAATCGGCTTTCATTTCCTCCTTTTTCTTGTGCAAAAAGAAATTCATCTTTTTAATTCATTCATTTGTTTTTACCAATTTCAATTGATCTCCTTTGAAGCAAACGCCGATTTTAACCCAACGAATTATGCGATCAGTGGTTGAAATCCGGCGGTCTGGACAGCGTTTGTGCGCGTTCAACAAGCAGAACGAAATCGCGTGGTGCGCGACGATAGATCAAAGCGAAATAAATTCTTTGTTAAAAAACATTTACGTACACTATCGGGATATTAGCGCACGCGTGAAAGTGTCGCCTCTCGGTGAAATTACGATGTGTCGTATGGCGGTTAAAATGAACGCAAAGAGAGTTAACGCGTCCGCTTGTAAACGGGCGTTTATGCCACCTTTTAATGTCGCGACGCGTTTCGACAAGCCAATCGGACACTCTTGCACGCAGTGCCAGTTTTATTTTATGAATCACGCCGGCGGCGACTTGGAATGAGAAGCGTAAAAAAAGCGTTTTTCACCACGACGATGTAACCGAAGCACCATTACCGCCGCGGCCATCGGCCAAAGATTGCAAATCCCGTGCAAATCTCTTTACCCAATCGAACTGTCGGTGATCGTTTTTGCAGTAAACGCGTTGTTTAATTGTAAATCGGAGGTTGCGGTCAAACGCGTCCGTCGGGGAAAATTGCGGGAAAATACGGTCGATGCGTTAAGCTCGAGGACCGCAACGTGAATTGTGCCAAAAAAAGTATATTTCGAAGAAACTTGTCGATATTTAAAAAAAAATACTTGCAGGCAAAAATATAACGAATATAAATTAAATATAACGATTGTGCGAGTTATATAAAATAGTTAGAAATAACAGGGATCTTTTGATTTTCAGCAAGTGTGTACCAAGATTAAAAAGAAAAAAACATATATGAATTTCTCTCGGAAGTATCGCAGGTCTCTCACGTGATCTAGCACGCGATCACGACGAGCGGCTCCATAAACTTACAGTTGTAATGATTGTGCACGTGAGTCGCACGGTATTCACGTGTTTTAACCTGTGTGTGTCTCACGACGACAGGTGCATGTACAAGACGCTTTTGAACACGACCGCGCAAAGTTGACAGGAGTAAACGAGACGTGAAGCATCGCAAAGACAGCAGTCCAAATTTCAATGTTACAATCCTTTCGAACCGTGACGGCTCGTTTTGGCACCTTTTCACCTCTTTCCTTCGTCTTCTCTCGATCGTGCTTGGTTGACACTGTAGAATAAAATTAGAAAAAATTCATTTCTTTAATTCGATATCGAGTTTTTCTAAATGAAAAATTAATTTAGTCAGTTTTCTTTCGCTTTTTTTAAAATGCAGAAGTCTTGGTAGAGACTTAAATTAAATTTCCGTTCAAGAAAAGTTTACTTATTGAAATTTTAACGCTTGTTTATTTTAATTGGAAACTTAATTCGTTAGAAACTTCATGTATATAACTTATGAATGATTATGCACGTGTATTAAAGGTCGTTGCACAATTATTTTATTTTTGTATGCAACATGGTTTTCTTAACTTGCTATTCAGTCACATAACACAGCGTCCTTTTTGTTTTGTACTACTATTTTGTACATACACGTGTTGTCTATTTTTCTTTGTAAGTTTTTCTTTATATTTACTATTTGTCGTATATATAGTCATACATCATGTAGTATCCTGAAAGAGTTACTTGTCTCTCTCTTTCTCTTGGAAACACGAAATAAATTCTACTCTAGTCTTTCCATTTTGCTTCGTTCTCTCTTCATTCTTCGTGGTTTTCCTCCAGTCTCTATTCCTCCGCGCACGTGGACACACGCGTGCACACGCCCGCGCACTCGTTCGCAAAGTTTAGCAAACGACATGGCGTGTCCCACGGTCATAAATCATCTTTCCTCGCGCTATCGTCGCATCTCGTGCGTTGTCAGCATGCGTTTGCAAGGTTCACCGCCGTTTCTTCCGCTGCTTCCGTCAGCTCCGTGCTAACGTCGCCGCAGGGATGTTCCTGTAAAAGACTATCTCGGACCGCCTTCGATTTGTAATAATGCTGATGCTGAAATTGATAAAGAATCGATTCGGGATTAAAACCTAAGATGGAAAGGAAAGGAAAAAGTCGACTAGGATATTCGCCGGACATTGCAAGTGCTATCGAGTGAAATATTCTGTGCGTATATTCGCAGGTACGGCTGCGCTGTTTGATTATGTCGAAGTCAAGTCAGTGATTAAATATATTTACCGTTTACCGTTGCTTCGTCAAATGTATGTATAAGAGTGATTGATGGAAGGTAAATAAAGAATGACGTAGTTAAGAAGTAGGAAGTGAAAATGAAAAGAGCTTGCATAGATTATCTAAAACCTATTGTACCTAACAAAAAATTCTATTCAATATACCTGCAGAAAGTAGAATCGCGATGATTGGCGAATAAAAGAAGAATAAAAAATGTAAATGACCCTCCCGGCAGGAAAAAGGGCATTTTATCATGTAAGCATTATATAAGCAAGCTTAGAGAGGTGTATATGCGATGTATAAAGATACTATGCTATGTTAGCAAAAAAATTTGCACTGAATTTTTTTTACAACTATCCGATGAGTATAATTAGCACATAGAATATGTGTAAGTAAAATTTCGTTATGTTACTTTAAACGAAAATTGGCGCTGTGTAAAATGCCACCCAGTTCATGAATCATTGACCGTCCTCCTTAAATCGTTCACAAAACACATTAACGTTGATTCAACACAGATTCTAATCCAGCTACATTGACCCTGCTGAACTTTATATGCGTTGCACATTAATAATAATAACATTATAAATATATTGTGATATTAATAATGTGATATTAATGATAATGCTAAATTTATTGTCCTCGTTCGTTTGCAGCGCGGTATAATATTTTTAGGTACTATCAATGCACGCTCGTCGAGAGAAAAATATTAATTTCGATATGTAATAAAAGGATTATTAACGATCGCTGAAATACTATTCGTGGTATCTTTACGCTGCGATCGTCGGGAAGCAGCTAAGTGTACCGTTACTGCAAAGTTTGGCGTAGTTCTACCTACGCCGAAAGTTATCTAGACGAAGACGAGAGAGAAAACGGGAAGAGAGAGAGAGAGGGGGGGGGGCGACCGATTTAGTCGAGAAAGCCGGCTAGAACAAAACAAAGAAAAAGAACTGGCTGGCACAGATATAGGAAGAAGCAACGACTAGTCAGCAACGCAACGACCGCTTCGGTGTCGCGACTAGGAATTCATATTCCTTCATTCCTCTTTCGCGGGAAGGAAAAGGTTTCCGTTGATCTAACATGGAATGAGCAGAATTGCGATCGATTTAAATAGTATTTGACAGCCAAATTGAGAACAGAAATTGGGAGATGAAGTAAAAATTGACTTATAATTAGCAATCGACTGTTCTTAATATATAACTTCTCTATGATTTCATTTGCAATATAAACAATGAAGAGAATAAATATGAGACTTAAAGGCTTCAACAAATTAAATATCAAGAAATTTAAAAAGATTAAAGTCGTGTTAGTCAAAACTATTGGCGCAACCGGGCCACTTGTACTTGCGAATTCTCGATGTTCTCGATTCAAGGCGCTGGTGAATCTCAGCTCGCGACTTTGCTTTAACGGAAATTTCATTTGAGACTTGCTAGGAAAGTTAAAGACTGAGAGGTTGTGAGACACTTTGTGCGGAGAAGGCATCGTCTTCAAATTCATCAAAGAGAATACTTGTAAAATATTTTCAGTCTCGAGACACCTGTACAGTTACTCCCGAATGCGTAAGATGCGTGTTGTTAATCGCTAAGGTAGAAGTTTTAATTGAAAAATTTGAGAATGTGTTAAAACAAAGAGAAGAGCGAAAAAATTAATGCAAAAATGCTCGTCTCGAAAGAAGATCGAGAAATCTGCAGTGTATGCAAGAAAAGCGATGTATAGAGATCGATGAAATTTGAATCAAAATGGATGAATCCATTCTTCCGGACAAATGCGATGGTACGTAGGAGAAAATTCTCTTCTCTCTTTACCCTCCCTCCCCCCTCTCTCTCTCTCTGTTTCAGTATCGGTTAGGACTAAATCGATTTCCGAACGCGTTGCCTCCAATCGATAGGATCTAAGCTTGAAAGAAGCTTATAGTACAATCGGATAGAACATGGCATCACTACGAAGCGTGGGCGTGTAGTTGACGACGGCTCGGACCAGAATTAACGCGTATGGCGGTTGCGTGAAACGCGAGACGGCAAGTCCGTGTGCGGCAGAATTAATTATGAATAAAGTTTCAGTCGTGTCAGGGTAAGAAAAATGTCTTTCGTGTTGTATAGGTGCGCGATTGAATAAAACGATTTCAAAGGCGAGTTCCGCATGTTTTTTCATGTGTTTTCTGTCCATTAGATTATATCGCCTTTGGCGGAGGAAACGGAAGAAAAATTACACAGGTCAAAAATATGAGTTTTATAATTTATCTACTCGAAAACGTACACACTTTCATCAGGAAAGCGTCACACAAAATGTAGTCACCAAAAAAAATGATACAAATTTAAAAAGGAGTGGACATTTCTATTTCTTGTCGGGCAAAAATTATAATAAAGCACAAATAATCAAGATTCATAATTTATAATAGAAGAAATTATAATTGTGTGTTATTTAGGAGTATAAAGGCATTAATACAATATGCATCTGAAGAATTCTGAAAATCGTTTTCCTGTAAAATTGCTATTTTTGACTTGTATCACTTTTCTCGTGCAGAGGCGATATTAAAATAGAAATAGAACTCTATGCAATCGCAGTGGCCAAAGTTCCGCGCGCAAAGTATGACCCGAAGTCAAAAATATCTGATAATAAAATCGAGGGAGGATCTTAACGGAAGCGGATGAGAGCGAAGCCTCAAAACAATATAATGATCTATTGAGAAGCTTTGGATGCACCGTGATACTCGGGGGTTCAATAGGAAACACTATCTCTACGATAAGGCCGGTCTCTCGATGTATATTACATCGATTTTATCTTAAGAACCGAGAAAAAGATTTAATGGGCATAAAGCCGAGAGAGCCAGGACCAAATTCACATAATGACTTAATAGAGAGAATGCGCCGCTCGGGAAATTGGGACGAAATAATTATTTCGAGTTCTGAATATACAACGTTGGCACGTAGCGACATGAAATTTGCGTATTTTGGATACACATCTATTGTGCATTTAATATTATCGATAGAAGTAGAAGTGCTTTGCGAAAAATTATGGAATAAATACATGGCGCAGGTACATTTTATGGTAAAAGACATTAAGAATTATCTGTGCATAGAACGAATACTAATGGATTGATGAGTTAAAACCGTTGTATTTATTTGCATTCGCAAAAGATTTATAATGCAAACTGTTGCGGAGATTCAAATCGAGAAAGAAGATGAAGAAGAAGCGATTAAAATCCGCGACAGATGTGATAGATGAAGTAAAAATCTTCGCATAATCGCTCAAATTAATTTAAACAAACAAATTGTGCCGAAGGAATATACATATAATAAGTTGTCGCCAAATCGGTGGTCTTCAAATGGATTAACTTTCGTGCGATCATACGGTCATACTTTCCATGCAATTTTTCATTCTTTTTCTCTCTCTTTCTCTGCTGGTCATTCGCTGATCGCGTTCACGAGCGTCACGTCTGCGTCGGAACCACTACTCAGTTCCGAAGTACATATTACAGAGAATGTGTAACAATGAAACCGATGGAGTCTTAATGGACGCGAGGGCACATCGAAGGGAAGCTTCCGAGGACGGTCAGGCTTGAAAAGAAAGAAAGGGCTTCGAGCGTGCGCGTTCTCCGCTCGCGTCCTGGAACCGAACGGAACGGAACCGAGCGAAACTTGACGTGCTTTCTCTTCGATACTTTCTCGGGGCCGTCGTTTCTTCTCTGCGCGAGGCGACGTGCCGCTTTTTCCGATGAACCATACGCGAAAACTATCTTCGTGCCACTCATTGCCGTTAATTAATAGCAGCTACGTTCTTCGATTTCGTGCATGTGCGGTTTTTTTTTTTTAATATTTATCGATTGCAAGTAGACAATTTCTATATTTTTTTTTGGAATCATGTAATCGAAACGAAATTGCCTCCCATTACGGCAGAGACTTAGCGATTGATGCATGGATGGTTCAAATATCAATTAGTGAATTTGCGATCGATTCGCTAAAGAATCGGGACGTGAAATAAGAAAATGAATACACATTATTCGCTGTGGCTGCCTGGCGTTGCGTTATGCGATGGCCGGTTTGTGTAAAACCGAGGCGGTAAACGTAAATAAAAGTAAATAGCGGGGAGTATTAAGGAAAAAAAAGAGGACGGAAGATAATAAAGGAAGGATGGGAACGTATTATCTCGTCTCGCACGCGGGAATGATATGAGCGAGTGAAACAGCGGATAAAAATGAAAAGAACAGGGAGGGAAGGAAAGAAGGAAGGGCAGAGGGAGGCGGAAGAAAAAGAGAGAGAGAAAGAGAGACTGCATGTATAAGGAAGACGCACTAAAAAAAACGGAGATGATGACTATGGCTGCGAGACAAAAGACGAGAATCTCCATGTACAATGTGAACGTTTAAACGAGTTCTGATACACGAGTTCTGTGAAGGCAGACGTATTCGTGTATACTGAACGGTAATTAGCGGTGCAAGAAGAAGAAGAAGTTTCTTAACCGGTTCGCCACCGATATGAAAACGAGTTTCTCGGGATTATGTGTATTTTCTCTATGTAACTCTTTATACAGTTTATCAAAGTGATACACGGCTCGCTCGTAATAATACTGGAGATTTTTACGTTGCGTTGAATTAATGAAGCGATCCAAGATATTTACGTTTCCGACCATTGTAAATCTCGCGGCGAAGTAATCTCGTTACCATTGACCGTAATATATTCGTTACGATATATCAATACTTCAAAGCGATTATAATCTGCGTGAGTAAAGTTCCGTGATCTGAATGGCGAGAGAAATGCCTATAATGTCTGCATATAAATAACGCACATCTTTCGGAGAGACTTTCAGAGTTTGTGTACTCGGAATTAAGGTCACGAATTTTGCGTATCTTTGATAATTTATATTTTGACAGTAGACCGATCAGAATTTCGACTAAACCTAAAACCGTCTATAACGTTTGTATCTGTGTGATTCTACAGAAAATAACTTACGAGATGGGAATGATAAAAAAAAGACACAAATCGGATTGTCAAAGGGTCAGCGTGTATAATGATATCACGCACCGATACTGCGTGCGTTGTAAAGATATTTGCGAAATTACGATTCGAAATAGATGTCATGTCATAAAATTGTGTCTAGGTATTGTTTTTACTGGTATAGCCTCTCGCAGTTGTTATTATATTATATATATATGTATATATACATACATATACACACACATATAAAAAAGTAACGGAATATACAACGTACATATGAACAAAACTGGAAACTGTCCATTACCACGTAGTTTAATGTAGAAACATATTTGGCGTGTTTTACGTGTAAGCACGATAAATTGGAGATTAAAGGGACGGGGATGCCGCGAGAGACAGCGGAGATTTTTTCCTCCCGCGCTCGATCTCGCGGGCATCCCGTTTCGGCACTCGTTACTCAGCGAAAGAAAGTGCATTAATTTCCATCGTTGGACTTTGACGTACGCGAGAGAGATCCACTCCCAGCTATGACGTGGAGCATTTTGACTGTGACTGATGGCGCCTCATTTACCGTCCGCGCGGTTTCCTGCACCCGCTATGCGATTCTACACGCGCGCGTATTTCTTTCGCTAACGCGCCCTTCCGCCCCTTTTTTCCGCCGATTTTTGCGTCAGGCGAATGCAATAATTTCACGATTACGATAAGACGGAACAGCATAAGGAACAACATTGGTGAAGTAGCGCCATAACTCGTCAACGATTTTCCGAGTGAACTTTTTCGACGAGGATTTGAATCTACCTTTAGTTCAAGTAACTCAACTCATCTATACATTCAAAATCAAATTTATTGTATATTTTTGATTTGTATCAAATATTTTTAAAGCATTGTTAATATCACGTGAAAATAATTATGTTTGAACAAGTAACTTTTAACGAGGGAACTCAGGGAAATTAATTTGGATTTTCATGTATTTACGTTTGAAAATGAAAACTCGTATGATCAAAGTGCATTTATACAGAAAATAGATAAAATGGTAATACTTGTAAACAGCATAAATGGTGTATTCAAACTTTGAAAAAATTTTTTACATTGTTTAGAAACTTTATGACGAATTTTTATTTTTGTTAAGAAAGAATATCGATAAGAATGATCACTTGTTATTTAAATTTTTAATATTTTTCAGTATCGGTATACTGAATAACAAATTTTGTTTTACAGTTTGAGATATATAGTCTTAAAATCGAGCTGAAATTTTTTGTCTGAAGTAATCAGCCTTCTGTAGTTCATTTCTTTCCACACTTGAGGTCTATAGAGGAAAAATGACCCTCGAAAATTTTGCCTGAAGAAAAATATTTCCTCAAGCGAACTCACTTCTAAGAATCGAATTTCTGAAAGATCCCCTTCGATACACCCGGAATATCCAAGTGCAGGCTAATAAGTGCGAAATTAATAATTATCATTAATACGTCAGTGCGTCGGTTTTAGGAGACGACGAAACCTTTCGAAGAAATGATGGATTTCTGTGGAAAAATTGGTTTTTTCCGCGAGGGAAACTTGAGACCTCAGGGGAGAGAGCGAGTCCGTAGCGTGCGGGTGTCGGCGCGGTGACGTCGTTGCGCGAGATGACGTTATCGAATGCAAAAGCCTCCGTTACACGGTTATCGAACACTTTTCACATTTTCCATTGCGCGCATCCGTCACGTCGCTCGCTCGCTCGCGCTACTGTACTCGCGTAGGATAAAAATAGAAGCATATATATCGCGGTTGTTCTTCCGCCGGCGCGCTCGCGTGCGTACCCGCACGCACATTCGCGTCGAAAGACGCGAATGTACGCGAAATTCGATGCACCTTTTGCGATCTAATCGAGGCCGTGGAAAAGTACAGGTCGGTCTGTCGGTCTACGCGGATGTTTACGCTAAACTTACGCGCGAGTGCGAGCGTGCGAGGCTACCAGACATGCGAGGGAAGATCAAGTTCGGCCAAGGTTGAGAACCGTCATGGGAGCCTGGGTAATAAAATGAGGGCCCCTGCTCTCCCCTGGGGGTGGGGCCCCCTCGATAACCCATATTGTACCCCCCATTCCCTCGTTCTCCCCCCCTACGTTCGTCCCTCACGCCGCCGCCCCTGGCCGTATATACTTCGATCGGCCGGAAGAGTTTTGTCCGGGCTCGTCGCGCTAGAGAGAAATCCTATCGAATCTATCTGCGGGCGACCCGTGTGTCCGAAATTTCTCAAAAATGGTGGGCGTGCGGCGGGGAATTTTTGCAAATTTTTGATATAGCGCGCGGTCACCTACGCCGCGGACTTGCCTCCCAAAAGGATTTTCGCGAGAAAATCGAGAGGTGGAGCGCGCCGACAATACTTTCGCGGCGGCGTATATACACGATCATATACCACCCCTAGTCTCCCCACACCCCCCTAACAACAGTGGGGTGGTACAGTCCCGGCGAAGAACCGACGGCAACCCCGGCGTATAGTCCGCGCTGCCAGTTGGGACGCGCGAAAAATCACAAAAGTGAAGAATGGACGCGTAGGATGAAAAAGGCGGATTTCGACGGTCGATTCGCGACGAACAGGTTGGAAAAATTAGGAATTGAAACCGATGCGAGTCTGCCTTCGAGTTTCCATGTTACAAGCACGCGAGAGAATTCTTTCTACGTTTATTTGCAAGTATAGAAACGCGACTATTAAACGGTATTATACAAATATAAAATAATTCACGAAATAGTATATTAGTTAACTTTAAAATATACAGTTCGATATTGTCCACATGGTTATAATGCAATATTCCTTTTTGTTCTGTTTTTATATTCCGTGAATTAATTTATTTTCGCGCAATATCATAAAACCATAATGTAAAACATATATTTTTTTAATTTATAAGAGTCACGGTTAAATTGATCCAAATTACATCCAACTACCCCATCTAACTACATCAGTGTTTAGCTTTCAGAAAAATTGATGATGAGGTTTAGCATACTTTCGTGGAGAGCAAGATCATCGAGATCTGTATATTCAGCGCTAAATACAACCATTCAATTTCTGTAGCTCATCGGTTTAACGCGAGTTAAATGCGGGTGTCGGACAGTCTCGGTGCTAAAGTGAGATGAGAATCAAAAGACGGCCGTAAGTTACAACCGTGCTTAGCCGGCGAGAATTCGGGCGCAAGGGCGAGAATTTTGGGAGGAGACCGAGGGCAGAGGGGGAGCAAAGACACATCGGTCGCGGGCAGTCTCGAGAATGGTCGGCACGGTCGAATCGATGGAAAGAAAATTTATTCGTCGCGAACGTCGGCGGCGGGTTTAAAATACGGCGTCGACGTTGAGACGCCGCCGTCGCCGACGCCGCGTCATGGGGGTAGCGCCGCGTCGCGACGCGCTACCTGGTAACACCGTGGAATTACAACGGATTCTTTCTCGTCGCACCGGTATGCCGGAATCGGACTGGAATTCGCGGAGACTCGATGCCGGGCATTTTTTCGACGGCGGACGACGTCGAGCCGAGCCGGCGGAAGCGTGGCTTCGCGCCCGGTTATTACGACGCCCGTCCGCACGGACGGACAGCTCAGGACGATTCTCGGAGCGTGGACCTCTGCGTTTTTTCTCCTTTCTTTTTCTCTCTGCTACGGGGCCCTGGACAAATTGAATTTAACTCCGCTGCTAATACGGCCAGCCCGAAAAACGCGGGACGCGCGAAAATCACGCCGCGATTTATGTCCGCTCCGTTTTTTCCACGCCCGCCACTTACGGGATCCGCGTCGGTTTCTTCCTACGTGACAGAGATGCGTTAATACTGCAGTTCATTTTGATGAACAACCGAGCGCGGTAAAATTAAATATATATCTTTCTATTTTCGGCAATTTTTTGAAATAATTCGAGGAAAACTGGAAATATGTTAAAAATGCAGAGTGCCGCGCGACATTGAGTTTTGCACGATTATTTGTTAATAATGTTAAAAACATATTTTGAATATTATTAACGTTTTAATATTAAAAACACTGCGGAATATGTATAATACCGTACGCCTTTTTTTCGCGAGCTTTTTTGTCGGCATGGGTTCAAGCGCCGTACTTTTCCGTACGTTGCCCCGCGACCATCGCAATTTTCGCTGTTATTAACTTGGGTGAATGAAAGTATACGGTACGTATGTATGAATGCCGCTTTTTGTTATTTCCTTGTCACTCGTCCGGCATATAGTTTATGGCGGAGGGAACCAATTTTTATTGCGGGAATAATATTGAATTTCGACAGTTTGCCGCAGCGAGGACGACGCAAATGCGAATTTCTTGCACACCGTCGGAGAGAGATGGTTTTTGTTCAAGACGAGAGAATTATCAGACGGAATCCGTAGAATCAGATAGAACGGCTAAAATGAGAATCGAATTGTAAGAAAATTGCAAAGGTATTATTTCGTATTATTACTCGCGCGTACAATCGCGCGTATCGATTGCCTGACTTGTTAATTGATATGTAAGAAATTGCATAAGTGTGGAAGATTTCACTGAATTGAATCTCGCTTCATCTCCTTTGATATTATCAGATAAAAATATAAGCTAAAAAGAAAGTTTACAACAGACGTAGCAATATTGTTTACAGCTCATTTACAGCTCCTTAAGAAAAAAAGAAATACAAATGAGAAAACAAGATGGTTGTTATATTCTCTTTTATTTTCTTAAATAGGCCATGTTAAAAGTAAAACTGTTTAACATGATTAGTATGAATTAAAAACGCGTGCGTTTTTAGCTGCTACCTGACGAAATGAACTGTACCGAAACGGTTACCAAGATGGATAGCCATCAATCAATGTTATCAACAAGTATATATTTTTTCACGACGAGAGGTTTTGCAGAGATATCAAATATTCTTTGTACCTTCGCAAAATATATTAATTTAATCCATAATACATCAGTTCAGTGGATAAGAAAAATTATTACAGCAATTTATTAAAAGTTTCGCACATATTTATGAAAGCACATTTATAATTGTAAGAAATTCTGACAAATATTTGGCTGTACGTTTTAAATGAATTTTTCAGACATCCCATAATAGCTATAAATTTTTCTCGCATTGTCATTTTGAATAATTGTTAATTAATTTTGCTAAATTGGGAATGCGAAATACCGTGTATGAATGCGACGCGTACATTTTATTTTATTATTAGGCTTCCATCATCGCTCCGCAAGCGTTCGATAACGCGATACCGTTTCTATTATGTTGCAAAATACATTGAATATTCGGAATATTAAGTCGGAATATTAAGAAAAACTGTCAGGTCTGTATTGTGTCGGTCAGAAAGAATTGAATGATTAATGAGTAGTTAATTACCGTATTGAAATATACGACAAACGTTGAACTTCCGTGATATTCGACAGTTTTAAGAATCGTGAAGGCTAACCGAAAGACATGAATTATATAACTCGTAAAACTTCCTCGATTTTTCATTCGCGATAAACTTGTAGTTAATTCGAGATAAATTCGGTTCTTACTCGTGACGCGATTAGCGCGAACAAGAAAACATTGATTATGATTATGCGTCTGTGAAGTTTATCATTTTACGTTTCATAGAGATTCTACGCGACTAAAGCAATTATTACACGCATTAGGGAAGAAACTTACCATTCGTCATACAAATATCAGAAATATATAATTAAATAAATTTTTAGCAGATACATCTAAGATATATAAATTTCTGCAACATTTGCACATTTGTCGTTACATGTGCATATTGCACATCGGAATAGATTACACATGTAGCGAAACGCATATCAGTCACATTCAAACCTATGACAGAGCTCATATCGTGCGCGTAAATGTTGGTCTCTCATCGTGTTACTGAAGAATGATTTCACGAAGATATATAGATCCTCGTGCGATCGAGTTGCGGCTCCAACTCGATAAGTCTAGGAGGCATGTTTCTTTCTCCCAATCGCTTCTACACGTTATTGAATATCGCCTATTTGTCGAGCAACGTCTTCTTGCTCGTTTCGTTACTTATCGCGTCACTGTTTCGCCGACTTTTCCTTCCTACTCCATCTCGGCCTCCCTCCGTCCGGGCTGAGGCGCGCTTGCCAGAAATATCAATTTGCGCGAGAGTGGTAACAGTTTGCTTGATTTGGCACGGCGTAGCTTACGTCCGAAATAAATCTTCACGAATGCAGTGTCGGTGCCCGCCCCGGAAACCGATTGTCTATGCGGATTTGACATGAGTAGCGCACACGTCCCGAACGATATCTTATTCCCGCGATTCCGCGTCTTATTTATCGTTAACTCGATTGACATTTCGATTACAAGAAAAAAAAATGAATAATGCAACTTCTACACAGTTTATGAAAAACTTGCAAAGTTCTATTTGATCGTTTTCTCCTTAAACTTTGCTGGCGTCGTTTCTGTCGTTACACTAACGCCGAGTTTGTCCCTCGATGTGAAATTAAAAGGTGCCCATTGAGAGACAAGCGCAGCGGTAGAAGTGCATAATAAATTGAAACGTCAAACGTAGTAATTGTTGTTGCGACAATGAGCAATTTTGTCACGTGGATGTAAATGTGCTCAGAAAACGATCTACGTCGGAGCGTATGTCGGTATTTTTAAATGTACATAGCGGTGTCATTAGACATTTTTACCTTTTCAATACTTTTACGTATACTTAATTTGTGTATACTTAATTTGATTATCGATTTTTTTTAACTCACGGAAGTAAATTAATCTTTAATGTGTCTAATTTTTTCGGCGGGATATCGGTTTTATTTGTATCGATTGGTACAGTAGTGGAAAAAAAGAAAAGTAAATAAACATAATTCTATTCAAAATAATTAAAAAACAATGTAACATTATACCGGAAATTATAAAGCATTGTAAATTATCTACTTTTTATCTTTTCTAGGATTGAGTACTTTATCATAAAAAGATAAAACATGGGACGTTCACATTTCATTCTATATCTTTATTGCACTTTGGGAATGCAAATCACCTTGCGGAACACCACCGAAGAATTTTCTTGTATGCAATATTGGAAAAATATCCTTTTACTTAAAATTTTATTTAAATATAATTGCAGGTCATACATTTTACGATATTATTTTAAATCACATACGTAACGCACAATTGAATTAAATAGAAATTGAATTGTCCAAAGGATCAATTCAATCGTTATTCGTAAGATTCGTCGAACGAATAATCTCAGCCGATGCGAAGCAATTCACGATGCCTCCAACTTTTCCCGGAATCGCGGTCGTCATAAAAGCGACTGATGACAGCGATTTTTTCGTGCGTAAGAAAAGCCGACGAGAGACCAAGCCACATGTGGGAAAATAATAACAAGAGGAGAGTCTGCGGGGTTTGGATGTAGACGGACCAGGCGGGAAGACGCGAGGGAGATAGTGGTAGATGCATAATTGAATGAAAGCGTGGCGAACAGAGCCAAGGGGTAGTTCCTACGACTAGGAGGGGGTGGAATGCTATAATTTCAAGCCAGACAGTCATGCGTTATTCAGCGTGAGGTACAAGCTCTCTCTCTCTCTTTTTCTCTCATCTTCTTTGCCTTTTCTGTGCGATTCTCTAAAGGGAAGTACCACCTCTTCATTCTCTTCTTTCCTTTTCATTTTGTCACACTTTGGTCTCTCTTCTCTACCTAATTCTTAATCGTTCATTATCCACGAATCGTTTTCGATTTGCAGCTCGCGAAATAAGTCCATAGTAATCAGTGCGATGATATCGTGCGTGCGTGCGTGCGTGTGTGTGTGCACGCCGAGGATGAAGTTCACAAGATCCTCACATCACGAAAGCTAATCCTTTCTCTATTGGTCGTCTGTTATATACAGGACAGTGACAACCTTTGGTGGGAGTCCTTCGCGAGCGAGTTCTTCGAGGAAGACGCCACCCTCACCCTCCACGTCTGCTTAGAAGACGGACCGAAGAGATATTGTAAGTATTACCGATTATTTAAATACATTTGCGTTTCGTGCGTTTAGCGGCAATGTGGATTTGAGTCGAAAAAACATTTAGAAATGTGTTGTATATAGAAGTGTATTGTGCAATGAAATCAGATAGAACCTAACTATGATATGTTACTTTTTATATATCATTGTACGGAATTTCTCTAATTAATAACAAAGAAGTTGGTTTCTTTCGGCTCGTAATTATGTCCAATAGAAAAATCGATCACTATTTAAAAAATGCAGGAGACGAATGAGGCGTCTTTATCTTCATGAAAAAAAAATTCAAAAAGAAACGGTTGAATTGCAAGTATCTTTGAGAGCAGGGTTATAAACTCTCGAGTGTGGAGTTTCAGCAACATTTACACATAGTTAGCCGCATTAATGCAATCGATTTCCGCCAGCGCAAGATAATTTCTTACATCTTTGCGACATCGCACGCGATTCACACATTGTCACCGATACTTAATCGTCGGCAAGCTCATACGGTACCGCCTCTGTTCTAAATAATGACGTGCCACCGGGCGGCAATCTTGCAGTCGGTAGATTTTAATGTCCTGTTCCACACGCCGTCTCGAAAATATACGACGACAACGTGATTACATGTCGTGCGGATGCATACCGTCGTCATCTGGGTATGAACGACAGGGCATCCGCGACAGTAAGATGCGCCCGGTGATGCAAAATGCATTTTGCAATTAAAGAGAAAAAGTTTCCACGTCCTGGTGTGTTTTCTTGCCATCATTATATTTCGATTTATATTTACGTCGCTTCTTAATAAAATGTGATTCATTTTATTCTTCGTAATAGGAGTTTGTTTTTTTATAAGATTAAATATTGAAAATTAAACGTGACGGTTTGTTTTATTTAGTATTAATATTATTTAGTATTCGTGAAGATATCAATTTTGTAAAGGTGCACGAGTTATGTATCATACAAGCACTCAACATAGAGCAATATTCTCCATGATATATAATGATAGACTTAAAGTATAGAGCTTTATCTTACTCTTCTTGCAATGAGTTTGTTGTATTTCTAATTTATTTCTAATTGTTTCTATCTTTATTCTTTCAGCGATAGGAAGGACGTTAATACCTAGGTACTTCCGTTCGATATTTGATGGCGGAGTGACGGAACTTTACTACACTCTGAAGAATCAGAAGGAGTCGTTCCATAACACCAGCATAACGCTGGATTGTGATCAATGCACAATGGTCACACAGTACGGGAAGCCGATGTACACTAAGGTACGAACAACTTTGCAGAATTTATTGCATTTATAGTATAGAACTATGCTTTAGACTGTCAATATTGATATACATATACTTATCCTAGGAAAGAATAATGCGGTGGTTTTCCGTTGCCTTCCGCATATAGCTCGTCAATTTGACAAACTGTTTTTTTTGGCAAGATACTCTCGGAGGTTTGCCATTGCCTTCCGAGAGGTGGCGATCAAATAAAAATTGACGATTTTTGGTCGGATTTGAACTCGGGATCTTTAGCTCACTAAACCAATGTACATCTCTCTGAGCCATGATCGCCACATATGTATATATTACATCTACTTATTAAAAGTATATATAATATTATATATTACACACACACACACACACACACACACACACACACACACACACACACACATATATATATATATATATATATATATATATATACTTTTAATAAGTAAATTATATCGCTATAAAAACTATCGTGTGAGGGTCATAGTAAGTTGACTTATGTCCATTTTTACCAATGCAGATTAACTTTCATTTTAGTTTAACTTACTTTTTATCTTTTTCCAGTCCTAAGAAATAGAAAAAGATGAAAGGTAACTTAAACCAAGATTAAAATTAATCTACATTGGTAGAAACGGACATTAAAAAAGATAATTGTTCTTTTCTTGAAAAAAAAAAAAAAAGAGATATCATAAAGATACGATGGATTAAAGTATAATTGGATTTCTATAAATTCTGTAAAAACTGTTTCCTAGCAGGAAGCTTGAGTTCTGCGAACTTTCTTCTCATGGCAACGTGCAAAATCAAGCGTCCTCAAAATAGCCAAGGCAGATATTGTCATCCAAAATTTATTTTAGGTGTTAACGGAGGGTAGGTTAATATTGGAGTTCACCTTCGACGACCTCATGAGGATAAAGTCGTGGCATATGTCGGTGAGGACGCATCGGGAGCTGGTACCGAGGAGCGTTGTCAGTATGCAGCAGGACCCGACGATGCTTGAACAGATTAGCAAAAACATCACCAGGCAGGGCATGTCCAACTTCACTCTTAACTACCTTAGAGTATGTATTCTCCGCAATACTATCTTAATTTTACGTTGATGCATCAGTACTAGATTGACCGCGTCTAAATTGAATAAAAATTTTTTTGTTTTATTAAAATTGACAAAAAATGTTAGCGAAGAGTTCGAGAAGCTCATAGATAAAAAATAGAGAAATATAAATCAAGTTGCGCTTTCTCAATTATTTTAGTATAAATAAACATGAAGACTTCTGAAACAGTAAGTGTTTAAAAAATAAGTTTAGAATAAGAAAAGAAAATTAACATAATTACATGGATATTTAGTAGTAAACGCGTATAAATCGTTCGTGCCAAAACATGAGGAAGGAGTATTTCGTCGTACTGATTTATAACGGAAAAAGTATTGATCACGAACATGATAGAAAATTGTTATAGCAAGAAGGTGTGTCGATGCGGGTCTAGATCAGAACACGGTGTACGCCTGCCTTCTCGAAAGTATCTCCGGCTATCCGGGTTACGAGCCACCTTTTTTCCGCGCTCGGAAGCGCTTTCACCGGAGGAGGGACGACCGCGCATTCCGCGTGTATCGTCTCGAGCCAGTTGAAAAGCCCGTCGATTGTTGCGTCGGGAAAGTCCTCGCCTATTGTTGAACTGATACACGATATTCGGAAACGCGAAGAACGGCCGTGTCTCGAATAATCCACACACGGTGTGTGAATAATCATCATTGACAAAAACAAATTTCGGTTGATTTATGGATGAATGTGTCATCGCGTGTAATGTTGTTCCTTAAGTGATAGTTATGTTATTCACCTTTTACACTCGCCACGTAACGTGATGTAACGATGTTACTCACATGAAAATGCGTATACACAAGTAATAATTCTTGGCTTGAGAATATGTACAGAACGAATTAATAAAAGCAGAAAATTTATACAGACATTTTCATCAATAAATTTTTTAAAAAAGACTCGAAGAAGTTGTTTTGTTTAATTTGCACATATGTTAGAATGTTTAGAAATATTTACAACCATCTAAATTTTGTCCGTTACATACTCTGGCTCGAAAGAGATTTGCGCTATCAAAAATGAGGGTTTAGTTTCTTTGAAAAGTTAGAGGATTAACTTTTCATCGGGATTAAATCATATATGATGATTCTTTTACAGTTATGCGTGATTCTGGAGCCGATGCAGGAACTGATGTCGAGGCACAAGGCGTATGCGTTGTCACCCCGTGATTGTCTGAAGACGACCTTGTTCCAGAAATGGCAGAGGATAGTTGCCCCGCCGGGTAAGAGAGGTAGACGAACAGTTGCTTTACATGAGAAGCACCAGCCAGTGAAGCCGAACAGCCGTTGATTCTAATAGACAATGTGAAATCGGTTTTTGCGCGAAATGACGCATTTGTCGTCGATTTTTTTATCTCTTTGCCATGATTCTTGGTTCCACTGGTTTTTCTTTGTCAAGCGTGAGATTTAATGATTTTCCTATTGGTAGTCTTGCGTTGCTTGTTTCATTAATCGAATTTAAGCCAAACATTTAAGTTATTTTGCGATTAATTATTTACTTAAATATTATTATGACTGAAACTTTGATTTTAATTTTACAAATTATATCAATTAATATCAATGACTCGATTATTTTTCAATTCCTTAACGTTACGTAATATGCTTCTAGCTTCTGCTTATCGCACATCTTTATCGTGCTTGTACGTGCATCGCGTTTTCCACTTCACTTGCGATTTTGTATAGCTCGGATCCACCCGGTATTCGTTTAAACTCGATAAAACCGTGGAACCAAGCACGCATAACACCAAATAGTATGATGCCAAACGTGTTTCTCTGTAAACGTCGCTTGAAAGTGCAAAGTAGCTTGTCGAGAGAAAGATAGAAATAAACATGTGTTTGTTTGTCTATCAATGCATGCTTGTGCTTGTGCGTGTCAGAGACCTTTGATAATGAGAAAGGTCCACAGCTGGGTAGTGCTCTTAAGTTTATCAGTGTGTAGCTACACACGTGGCCAAATGTGGCCAACGAACGCGCGCAACGTCGTGCTCATAATGATTTTCTCTTTTTCTAGAGTCTCAGCGACCAGCTAGCAAAAGAAGAAAGCGGAAGGGCAGCACATCTGGACCGGGTAACAACGCACCTCCTGCGCCCAGCAAAAAGCGTTCACCAGGGCCAAATTTTTCTTTAGCATCGCAGGTAAATCTCTTGATTGGTTTTCTTAATAAAGTAACACATTGTCGATTGTGAAGAAGCAGGCGCTAACTAAATGTTTCTTTACTTTGATCTAGGATGTGATGGTCGTGGGTGAACCTTCTTTGATGGGTGGCGAATTTGGTGATGAGGACGAGCGATTAATTACAAGGTTGGAAAATACGCAATATGACGCCGCAAATAATTTGGATCCTCACAGTCATGACGCGCAAGGTGGACCACCACCACATCCTCATCAGTTCCACTCGGAACCGACACCGGGTAATTCCTGGCCGCCAGATCGCGGTCCTGGTCCACCACAGGGAGGTCCTGGTGGTCAGGTAATAATTTTTTTACAACAAAACTAAAGCTTTAAATTAAAGAATACGCTTATTACGTGCGCAATTGATTAGAAAAGATATAGATATTCAACAAATTTCAAATCTTATTGAATCAGGTCAATTAATTCATTAAAATAACTGATAAATATCGAACAATTATCTGACTTCTGAATTCGAAACTTGGTGTTATTATTCAATTGATATTTCAGAAAAATCAATACTAAAGATGCTCGACCCTTAGAGAGGATTAAAGAAAAATAAAATAAAAGGTTTAAAGAAAAAAAGTATTAACTCCATCTTCGAATATTATTCAGAGGTCATCATATTGCACGTATGTGTATGTTTCAGGGAGTCCAAGGTGGTCAAGGAGGTGCGGCCGCAGGTGTACAGGGAACGCAGGATGCCAGTCAACAGCAGCAAGACAAGAAGAGCCCCGCGGTGAGCCAGTGAGGCCAGGAGTCCCCGCGCCCCCCCACCAGGGGGCGACGGGGGCGCAGGCCCAAGAACGTGGCTCCCTAGCGGGGCGAGAATCCTAGCCTCCCCACTGCCGCCGCCTATTTGGCCTCCGCGGCCGGCTCCATGACTGGCAGGTTGTCGTCGCATGTCGGCATGCTTCCGCCGTTGGCCTGCCAGCCCGGCTTGCCAGCAGCAGCACCGGGGCACCATCATCCGGAGCAGCATCCGCAGTTGGGTCACGTAGCCGCCGCCGCCGCCGCCGCCGCCGCTGCCGCCGCCTCGATGGGTATGGAATCCTCGGAACTGATGGCAGTGGCTCATTACCAGGCGCAACAGTTACAACGACAGTTGTTAGCCGAGCAGTCAGGTCCGGGCACCACGATGCTGCCGCCTACGTCTGCTCAGCCTACTGGTGGAGGCTTGATGCAGCCGCAGGGGCTCCAAGGGCAGCAGCAGGGCCAACTCCAGCCGGGCCAAGATCCGCTACAGAGCTTGGTGCAGCAACTGCTCTGTCTACAGCAGATAGAGTATTTCCTCGCGCAGCGTGGTCATAAATGAGTACACTTAACAGAATGTAATAGGGATCATTTCGATCAGAAGAATGAAAGGATCAAATCAGAAAGCGACGTTTGGAACTCGATTCGAGCGGGAAACGTGTCTGTGTCGATGCAAAAGTGTTCTGATTCGCGGATAAGTAAATTTCGCGATAAATTGTTGTATGACCTGCTGACGCCATTAATGTAGACGAGGACGGACAATACGCGGCGGCATCTGCTCGAGTTTGTACGGTTTTTCTAATTCTCGAACAGAGGGGAGGTAGCGCGGTGTCTCCGAATTCACCACGACAACACGGGAAGATTGCGGAAGAAACTGAATGATGGAAGCACTAGATAGGAAAAAAGGAGAATGGCAGTTGCCCGTTTATTCGTGGATCGCTATATCGCTTCGGGACATCGTGCGAACGGACGGCGATCTTCGAGATAGAGGAGATCAAGTGTTTTAGCGTGTGATAAAAAACTTTATGTCAAAAATTATGTTAAATATGAAAGGTGGAACTGTGTAATTGAAGGGGGGTTGAAGAATCGCTCGCAGATGAAGAAGACGAAGAAGCGAGGAAGAAGAATGTTAATGCCATGCGCGTCAGAGACGATTATCCGCTCTGGTGCGATCTGTGAATGAATCTCTATCCGTCAACAGTATTGATATAATTAATAGAGTAAATGAATATATATATATATACACACACACACACACATATATATATGTATATATACATATATATACATATAAATATTGTAAGAGAATTATATACATACATACATATTCATATATACATATATACATACACAGACACACGCACACAATATGTATGTATGTATATACGTACGTACATATGTATGTATGTATATATATGCATATATGTATATATATATGCGCGCGCACGCTCGCACACAACACACACGTATATACATGTGTATACATACATACACGTGTATACACATACATACATACATACATGCATACGTACGTACGTACATATATACATATACATATACATATATATCGTAAGTACGTATTTGTGCAAACGTCAGTGTGCAAGTTAAGCAGAATGCGTGGTGTGATAGTAGTTCGGGGTATATGGGAGAGAGAGAACGAGAGAGAAAGGAATAAATGAATGCGAAAGTGTGAAATCGAGTAAATGGAAACAGAGAAAGAATGAGAAAGAAAAAACGATAGAATCATCTTCGACTCGGAAATTTTTAAGCGCGGGGACCGACCGAACACCAATGCACCAGCCTCGTTGATTGTCTGGAGGACAATTGTAGAATTTTACCCTTTATTACTATATATAATAATAATTATTTGATGAACGGAAAGCGTAAGAATATTTTGCACACTAAATATGTAAGAGAGAGACTTTGTTCCAAAGGTTCAACACAGTTGGTATATGTAACATAAATGTAAAGCTTTCTCAAAACCGAGACACGGAATCAATTACTACAGTGCAGGAAAAAGAAAATTGTAAAAGCGTTTTTAACATTCGTTGTTTTAACAAGCCTCGTGTTTTATGTTTAGAATACATTGCGGTACGACACGTAGCATAGCACGTACCCACGTCTCATGAATTATATGTCGAATTTTAACTTTGTGTATCTAAGTGAAT
The DNA here is from genome assembly GCA_901521435.1 of Crematogaster levior. Classification (NCBI taxonomy): domain Eukaryota; kingdom Metazoa; phylum Arthropoda; class Insecta; order Hymenoptera; family Formicidae; genus Crematogaster; species Crematogaster levior. The sequence goes on along the minus strand of CABEGB010000675.1, from coordinate 243,643 downwards.
ACTTTACGTTCACTAATCTAATTATGCTTTGATTTTTAACGAGATTCTTTTTAAGGGCAACATCAGGACCTTATCATTTTATTTAATACAAGTGATGTGCGTGGTAATTTGATATTTTATACAATGTATGTCTCAGATGAAGGCACATGAATGCACACAACACGTACAATATGTACACGTAAATTCGAACCAAGTTCCTTGCGTGTTACGTTTAAACATCATGTATATGTTCCTCATTTTGTTTATATACGTCGCATATGTTCCTATTTTTATATTGCTCTTTGTGATTCGTGTTCCCTTCTTTTAGCATTCAGATGATTTTTATAAGATTTTTAACGACAAACTTTATTAAAATCATCAATATATTGTCGATTAATGTGCCCTTCGGGTCTTTGAACTTTGGATTTCAAGTGTTCCGACTTTGGATTAAAGAGAAATCTAATAGTTTTAAAATGTAATTCGTTTGTGCAGATCCTGTATTCTTATATATTATTATATTTTGGATAGAGTATTTGTGTTTTGACGAGATTCGAAGTTACACATGCGTCGAAATGTAAGAAAGGGGAACATCGTTTTAGTTGTAATTACTAATACATCACACAAGCTACGATTTGTCGGTGTTTTCCCGCGTCTCTTCCCTATCACACGCTTAAGCACGACGTAGGTACGAGCTCTGCTTCGATTTCGGAATATAAGCTCTTCGCATACAATATACACGCAATACACAAATATATATACATAAACACAAATACATGAATTTGCGTGTCACTAATTGCTCCGCTCTCGCAAATACTCCGTGTAGATCAGAAAGCGCACTGGCAGATTGTCGCGCGAGCCGCTTCCACATCATTGTCATTAACCGATTAACGCGCCGTCGCAGCCGGAGAGAGGAAGTTTCTTGCTTTCAGTTCCCTCTGCTCCACGAAGCTTAAGCTCGAATTACTTTTTGTCATGTTACTATTTGTTTGATCGTAATCCAAAGAACGAGGGATAAACATTTTGCGGAATCGAACTATTCTCGGGAATCTATGAGCGGACGGATTAAAGTTCATAGTTTTTATCGAAGTAGGAGGACAAAAGCAGTGACGGTGACATATACATATAAATACAGTTTCGTCGCGTCCGTGAACTCTGCTGCGTCTTCCCAAGGCGAGAGCATCTTCCGCATCTTCGTCGTGCCGATATTGCGCGGGAATATATTTTAAAATATGTACAAAAGATCATTGTCTCACATAGTAGACACACACACACACATACACATACATACATGCGCGCGCGCAAGAGTATCATTCGTGTAATTTTTCTCTCTCTCTCTCTCTTTCTATCTTTTTCTGAAAGGGAAACCATTGTTTTCTCGTTATTCCCCCGGTTTTTCAGATCCAAAGGTATTGCCGCACATTGATTTTATATTCTTTATATTTTTTGTTTTATTGCAACAAAGGCTACACACACATACGTATAACTTACACATAGAATGTACCGAGAACGAGAGACGAGTCGCTTGTAATTGTAAATCTTAAAAGAAGAAAAGGGCACGCGTGTCGATGTGCACGTATTTGAACGTGCATTTACACATACACATTCACATACACGTATACCCCGAAATCACACGTAAATCATGAATTAGTTAGATAAGCCACGCGTGAAGCCAGTACAGTCCCACGGCGTGAGAGTGTGCGAAAGTAAGAGGACGGTGTACTTCGTGAAATACACTTGAGTGTGTAGAGAGAGAAAGAGAGAGAGAGAATGAGAGAAAGCCAAGCGAGGTCGCAGAGTGAGAGAGGGAGAAAGAGGGAGCGCACGTATGTTAAAAGAGCGCATGTGTATGCATGTCAAATGCATGCACACACGTATATGTGTGCATGTGCGGGAGAGTATGGGAGAGAATGCGAGTGATTTCGACACGAGCATGCGGTGGGTTTTAGCATAAATGATTGATCTATTGACAAATGTTGTATATTATTACGAATTATAATGACACTATTATAATTAATTAATTAATTAATTAATTAATTATTATACCCTAATAATGTGAATTGAATTAAACGACAAAAAATACACGAAATGATAAGTAATAGGCGAACAAATTTTTAATTGTTAGCGAAGCACACACGAAAGCCGGAAATTATAATACGCCCCACGGGCCTAGGGCCGTAACTCGAAAGTAGCGGGCCGATCCGCACGACGGAAGTCGAAAGTACCGAACGTAAGGACGAAACGTTGCGGCCAAGTCGTGCGGAGAGGCGGCGAACGTATGGAACTTAAAATCCTTGCCGGGAGAAAGTGCATCGCCCAGCCTCGAGCGGCACGACTCGCCCTCCGTATAAGGAAAGGACATATTCTCCACGATCTTCGTTCCAATCTGTAACGCATCCGCGAGGTCGCGATTAACGGCACCTCGCTGCAACGCGAGATCTTTAAACATTCCGCAGTGTCGAACTAGTCACATTCACAGGGAAGCAACAATCGTAAGGCGTACCGATGAACATTTACGGCCGGTTTCACCGACGATGATTAACTCTTATCTCGGTATCTTTATCGGTGTATCTCTCTCACACAGTCTCGGAAAGAGACAAAGAACTTCTTAAAGCGGAGTTGCTAGCTGACTCCATGTGAGATTGGTCCTCGGACAATGGAACAGACTGATGAAAGTTTAGCATACACAAATATCGTTTAGATTCTCTCTACGTTTATGCGTTAGATGTTCTTTTTTCCAAAAATCATCGCGTAAGTCTCTTTCTCTTTGGAGTATTGCATTTCGGTTGTTAGATAAATCTCCGGTCGAATAGTCGGCGATGCACTTCGAAACAGCGTTCAAAATAGCCGCGATGCGAGACGAAGTGTAATCACGCATTCAAACTCTGCCGCAACTTCACCGAAGGCTATTTTAGTTTCGAACAAGAAAGTCCTACGAGAGAATCGTCGCGTTGCAGGAGCAACTCTCGAGCGAGAGATTCTTGTGAGATCGTTCGTCGTCGTATATGAACAAAAAAACTCATACGAGTCTTTTGCATTATATGCAAAAAGATATGGATCGCAAGTTCTCGGCGAACTCGGTGAAAGTATTCGTCATGAGTGACAATCGGTCGCATTATTAATCTGCAGAGGATGAGACTGTTCTTTCGCGTTTCACTTCCTTTTTTTCTTTTTCCATACATTTTTCTTCAAAACACGCATCTGCGAGGAAACGCGCGCAATTTCTCGTACGAAAAAAAAAAAAAACAAATTTCGAATGTAATGTAGTAATACGAGTCCTCGCGCCGGCGATCAGGACATTTAAGTAATGCCTTTTTTTGAAGTGCGAAATGCGGAACTAGCTTATGAAGGATCACGAGAGCGAAAAATAATGCGTATAACGTACTTACGAAAAGTCGTCAATACGCGTATCACTCTTAATTGTTCAACGCAAATTCACATTAATTACGGTCTTTGTTGCGCGATCGTCAGTATTCGCGAGCAATCAAAGGGCTGTTGCAATTAATGAGTCATTCTATTTTCATCTAATTCGGCTGAAATTACCTTTAATTCGCGCAATGTAACGCAGCTCACAAATGGAGCACTTGTTACATATTTCTCGATTAGCATTCTCCCTGCAGAAATTTTTATTCCACAATACTTGTATATATCTATTTATAATTGTCAATTTTTTATCTCAAGCATGTATTTATCTTTTTCAGGCTCATAAAAAATTGTAGAGTAAATTAAATTTCCGCATTCTAACGTGTGTTCAACGAAAAAATTGCGATTTTGGGCTAATAGAAATCAAGTTAAACTAAAGTCGATAGAGTTTCAATTTTAATTTTGAAATAAATTTAATCGGTAAATTAAAAATGATTAATATTCATCAAGTCTTGAATTTTTATTTTATCTACCTATGAAGTGGATAAAATTCTACTTCGCAGGGATATTGCATAATTACATGCGGCAGAGAAATTGAATGTATTCGCGTCGGATTCTCGCGGTAAGCTGCATTAAACGCACTGAAACGATAACGTTCAATTAAACCTTTTGCGATCATGCATATCGCGTGCGATTCACGAAGCCACCGGCTGATAAACAGCGCAAGCGCTCGATTAGCTTAATTTCTATTCATCAACAAGATTTAGCACGAATGACATTTGTCGGTCGTATTACAGCGATGTCGTTGTAATTCACAATTAATATTTGATAGACTGTTAATAAACCAACTGTTCATCTAGCGTTTGCGAGTATCGCGAGTGCCGCGTTCATTTAACTCATTCACTCCATCCGTATTGATGCTTGATTAATGATACACGATCTATGGTGGAACGATCGGTGTTTTGTCAGAAAATGAGAAATTGTAAGGGAGAACTGCAGAACTATTTAGTCGAGTTTCGAGAAAGATTTCAACGAGTCGTTTCCTCTTCTGCGTCGTAAACAGGGTCGTCTTTGAGTCAAACGAAAGTGTGACATTCGGCGTATTCCGATAGAATTACCGTGTGAAAACGTGATTGATTTTCGCATAATTTTCGCGTACGTAATCTTTATCGCGACGGTTCGGTTTCTGAGTCGGAAAGATCTCGAGTACATTTTGACTCAGGGAGAAGAGTGTGTCGTATCCAAAAGCATTACTTGCGAGCTTTGGACTGAGCAGCCGAATGACTAGCGCGATCATTATTGATCATTTCCTTTCCGTCCTGGGACCTAGGATCTTTACAGAGTTTCTCATTTTAATCGAACAGTTTCGCTGAAAATTATTTAGACCTTTTAATATTCAAATAATCGGAGACTTCTCGGAAATCCGCTTTTAATTTTTATACAAAAAGAGTAATAGGAGTAGGATAGAGAAGATACTTGAGTTTTTTATCTTGTTAAAAATCTCTGCACACAAATTGCTAATCGTTTGTGTAAGTCGGCCGCATATGTACATTTGGAAAGATCATCTCTGGATCGTTAACGCCGAACGGAGGCTTCAGTTATCATCGCATTGCAATCTACGCACAATTGAAAAATTTTCCATGAATTAAATTGCATATCACACTTACCGACTGTGTCTCAGGAGAAGCAGATTAGCGTTACGGAGGTCGTGTATCGCGGCGATTAGTGTCTCACCCTGTTATTTACCCCAATACCGTTTACCTAAGGGATAATATTTCAAATAATTGTTGACAGATGATCAATCGTATGTATAATGGTAAAGAGAGAAAGAAAGACAAAAAAAAAAAGAAGACGTGCCACTCGTCGCTGAGTACAACGTGCACGCGCGAAGGCAACCTACCCGTTGTTGTTCCAAGTTCAGAGGACCATTCTCTCGCTCGCGTAATTGCACCCTGGAATTCCTCGAAGTTTCGCCTCGTCCTTGCAGATCCTGGTACACGTTCGGCTGCAAGCACAATTTCAATCGTTTAATCGCGCAAGGAGAACGCGAATTTTGCCTCAAAGCGGCGACTTTGGACGACTTACATTTTGATTAGATAATTATCACGGTTCCAGAGTTACACTTTGTATTCGCATTAAAATTGTAATCGAGGAAAGGTGTAAGTGTTGTTCGCCGAGGCTGCTTAATCGAGAATGTCGGTACAATCGATGCTATACAACTTTCTTGAATGTAACTATTAGTTTAGATAGAAAATTCCTCTTCTTCTATTTGCATTAGCTGGAGCCGAGTCGGAATTAATCATGATTTTCGTCGTTGGTGCATTTTCGCAATTTCCTCGGGGCCGCACAAAAGACGCCTTTCGGATGTTCCTCAGACGTCTTTTAGACCTGCGTTTCGTTTCCCTGACGGGGCAAGAGACGGGGGCGGGGGGGAGGCTGCTCCGTGTAAACGTAATATCCCTCGCGGTGGTTTGCCGGTCGGCCGCTATTCCGTAAATTCCCTCTGTAAATACCGTCCTCTGAATTTGGCACGGAGGCTCTCTCCGGTGCCTCTCCGTGGTCTCGGTGCGAGAAACGCAGTCCTGAGATTGGGCGGGTCGATCGGATCGTCAACGCCGGGCCAGTCTTGAGCGATGATTGCGCACCGACATTGCGTGTAAAATATTAGCGAATTAGGGACGATTTAATTGCGATCAAGGATATCACACCTACCTTACCCTGTACTCTAGTGGACATGGGCCAAAAACTCGGTATATTATATTAATATACGTTCAAGGTTGGCCCATCGCCATGACCAATGAAGTAGTGAAGGAGGGGAAGCGGCAGAAGAAAGGGGGGGGGAGAAGAGGGGGGAGGGAAAGGAGGAAGATAGGAGCAAAGAGCGAATTGTCATCCAATCACCATTTTTACGCACTCCAAATTTTTATCCTCGTCATTTGTATCATAGCAGCCGTGTGTTTAAAGACGACTCCACATTATGTGTATGTAATCAAAATTGTAACTGATAAAACGTTAATAAAAAAACGATATCCGAAATCCCCCGGCTGTGAAACCACCCTCGATCTTCACTTCCGTCCGCGCGGAACTTTTTTTTAACAATTTACTGACTTTTCGCGCGATTTTTCCGTCTCAATCATCGTTTTTATTCTCGTAACCTTGTAAGCTCAGAGAGATGAGATCAAGAAATACGTTCGACGGAAACCGATCGCCATTCGCCTGCAAGGCAAGGGTTCCTCGAGCGAGAGTTTGGACACCGTCCGCCATTTTCAGAATAATTATACGCTTATCAAAACCGTTGAAATCAATTTGTACAATTTATTAATAAAAATAAATTTCATTCAGTAACTTATGTATAAATAACAATATTATTATATATTGTAGTACAATTGCACATTAATATATATTAATTATAGTTATGCAATAATAATATATGTATATTATTATAATTAATAATATAGTACAATAATAATAACAATACAATATTATCATCACTATAAAAGTAAATCTGTAAAATATATAAATAATACAGAATATAAATTTCTTCGTAACTTAGAATTAAATGGTGAATCAATCAAAAATCGTCTAACAACGTTCAAACTTTCGCTCGAGGAATTCTACATTCTAGTCCAATTGTAAACGTCAGACGTGAGAAATCAAAACATGAGATTACCTCTTCACGTTTAAATAAGTCGATCTCTCTCGTCGCTCGATATTAAACCGCGAATCAACGATGCAACGTGAATTTTCGCGAGCTCGTTCCGCCTTCCAAAACCTTTCGGGAAGAGAACCGAAGTTGGCGCTGACCCTCGTGCGGCGTTCGGGAGAACCAAGATTCAAAAGTCGCAAGCTGATTGGCGATTCTCCGTCGCGCCGCGCGAAGTCCGTTCGGTGACTCCAGTCTCGCCGGCAGTCGGCACATGCTCACTCGCCCGTTTTCATGCTCCCTGCGCGATCGATGGTTATGTACGCGCGGTTATGTGCGTCGCGAATCACGGTGATGATTACGATTTCGTACAATTAGTTTCATAACGACCGAACCGAGGTATGCGCTGACCTCGGGCGTCCCTGGCACGCGTGATCCGTTTTATCGACGGTGAAAAACGGTGAGGGGAAAAAACGCCGAGATCCGGCGCGAGATATTACGTAGTAATCGGGCTCGTGGTTATCCGCGCTTCGGCGATCGTAAATGAGACCGAACGGACTGGTCGCGCTTCGTGCGAGGGATTCGTAACGGGAGCGAACGATGTACACGTGGAAGCTGACCGGTCACGCTCTCAGAAGATTCAACGGTTTCGACGGCGGCAACGGCAGGTTAGCGCTCGTTCTGCAACACTGCGGCCCGAGGACTCAAGGTCGTGGCAGGCTGGGCAGCTACCGCAGGAGAATAAGCTCGTGGTTCCGGGAACAGGGCACGCAGGTGGCCCAGGCCTGCAAGAGGCAGTTTGAGTTTGTCGCGGCCCAGAGGGTCAGGAGGTGCATACAGATATTCCACCTCTACACGAGGATATGGGACGAGGTAGCGCTGAGAGAGTTCATGCGACTGTGGAGACTTAGACTCGCCAAGAATGCCAGGAATTTTCTGATAAGCGCAGCTGGCGTGAGCGTGTACAACTGGGACCGCGATAGGATAAGCGATGAAGAGATTAATAGGTAGTTGTTAGAAATGGAACAGGAATATATACACGATATATTTCTAGAATAATTCTGTTTGACGCTTCGCATTGCAGGTATAATCGTGAGATTGAAGGAATTTACAAATTGCGAGACTCCACGGTGGTCTGCGCAAGGTGTCACTTGCGAATTGTTATCGACACTGTACAGCCTAATGTAAAATATTGTAAATGTAAATTTAATGTTCAGTCTTCTGCCAATTCTAATGAAGATGGTAGGTTTTTCTTTTAGTTATTTAATATACTTTATGTACATCTACATTATATATTATGTATGTCAAGTTATATAATATTTAAAATGTGTGCAGCAGATGGCTGGCAACCTTTTATCGAGCGTCAGGATATGTTGATATGGAGGAAGATAGAGCCTAGTTCAGGTGGATTATTTGCCTACAAAGTATATGGTTCATTCTCTGACGTTACTGCCGAAGATTTTCTGCGAGTACAAATCGACGTAGATTATAGAAAGCAATGGGATCCTACTGCTCAGGAGTTACAGATTATTGAGACTGATCCGAAATCCGAATCATCTGTTAATCATAGCACTGATGTTATCCATTGGGAAATGATCTGGCCTGTAGGTGTAATAAAATATGCTATTTTTTTATAAACTCACTTAATGATATGTTAATTTACATTTGTGCAGAAATTATTTTCTAATAGAGATTATGTATATCAACGGCGATGGGTTATGGATAGGGAAAAGGGACTTGTGGTCATTATCAGTCGAGTGACGGAACATCCCGATGTACCAGAAAGACGAGGAATTTATAGGTATATTAAAACAGTCAATGTACATTCGAGAGTTCATATAGAAATATATATATATATATACAAAATTCATTAAATCAGTTGATCAGTTCTTTCTAACATTATATTTTGTTAACGAAACGATTTAACTAATTAAATTTAATAACTTAACTAATAATTAATTTAATAATTATATAATAAGTATTTCAATGACCAAAATTAAATATTAAAATAAGAAAAATTATTTCTTTTTTTCGACGAATAATGAATAATGAATGTCTGTATAACAGAGTCAGAACATATTGGTCGTATATGGTAATAAAGCCTTATACGGAATTTCATGAGCCAGGTATTGAATTTGGACTTACTTACTTTGATGATCCTGGTGTCGCAGTACCATCCGCTGTCACTGCGTGGGTAGCCTTGAGAGGTGTGTCATAATTGTACAATAAATTATAAAATGCTTTTCAATGTGTAATAATAATCATTGTAATATTTATCTTAGGTTTACCAGACTTTTTAATTCGCATGAGGCAGGCTTCAAAGGATTATCAAAAATATAAACTAATGAAAAAAAATGCACCTGACAGTGATCATCTTACTCTATCTGAAGAGGACGTTTCCAAAGAGCAAATCAAAGTCAATATAGAGGATAAGTTAAAGAACGATGAAACATCAATGAGAGACTGTAAAGATCAACAAGACGATTCTACTAACAGTACTAACAAGTTAGACCTAACACATGATGTACAGCAAGAAAATGACTTGGCGGAAAGTGAAAATAAGGATACTACTACATCTAAAGAAGAGCAAGGTTTATTACATTATTTCTATCTTACGAAATTATTTGCATTTTTAGATTTTTGACAAATGGATTTAATGAAATAACTTTTGACTAGTAGATGTTTTAACGTGATTTCGCATGGAGGTTTCGCAACAATAACTACCGATAGAACTATAGAACAGATTTGTGGACGACATTGTGGAACATGACATTTTACTAACGTATTGGACAAATAACGCATGGTTTCACAAATAATAAAAATATGAATATGACAACTATTCATCTTCCTTTTTAAAAAAGTATGGTTTCCATTTTTTATAAGAAGAAACAGAAATATTTAAGAAGTGAGACTGATTAGGTATGTCATCTTTAGTACATTTTTTCATCGAAAATTTGCATTATGTATCGTCAGAATAATGAACAAAAGCAAAGAAATCATTTTTTAGATTGTGAAAGCGTGATATGTTGAGAGTTGTGAAAAATATCTGTACAAAAACAAATCGAATTTATCATATTTCTAAATATAGTATGAAATACATAAGATATATTTATATATTATTTAATATATATATATTTATAATATATATATATATATACAGGGTGTATCCGATCACCCGGAATCGGAACACACTACCAGATTAAGCGTTTTATCCCGAATCTATCGATCCTAATAATTTGTTGATCCGCAGCGTAGTCCATTAAAAAATCATTTTTTAAAATTAACGGATTTTAAGTAGTATGATGACAGTTTGCTATATGACGTTGGCGCTGTCAAGAATTCGTACTTAAGCTTGAAATTGAAATGTGTCGATGTTCATGCTTATTGCCGTTCCTACTCCACATTTCATTCTTGTTTTGTCGTAGCGCGTGACGATTCCCAATTGTGTGAAAATGTCCCGCCAATTCGCGCAATTTCGAAATTTGCGCAGAATGAAACTGTCATCATACTACTTAAAATCCGTCAATTTAAAAAAATGATTTATTAATTAACTACGCTATGGATCAACAAATTATTAGAATCGATAGATTCGGGATAAAACGCTTAATCTGGTAGTGTGTTCCGATTCCGGGTGATCGGATACACCCTGTATATATATAAATTTAAGAAAAGTATAGCATCAAAAGAATTGAAATTTTTTTATTAATCTTTATTAGTATTAATCTTTTCAAAGTAATATATACGTCTGTCTTTAAAAAGTTATTTAATAAAAATTTTTACTTAATTCTTGATTTTACTAATTTTAAGAAGTATTAGCAATTTTTTAAAGCTGGGCTAAAACTTAAAAAAAATTAGTTTAATTAGTTTAATTTTCTCAAAAAAGATATGTATGTATTATATAGATATATCTTAAGTATTTCGTATATATTGTATATAAAAAATTAATATATATGTGCATAATGTAAATACATATAAAATATATATATATATAATATATATTTATATATTACATATATGAAAATAGTGTTATGCTTTCCAAATTGTGCAAGGAAATGTGATCACAGAGTGATCATTAGTGTAGTATTTTCATTAGAGAAATGTAATGTAAATTATGTGTTATTCACATGATGTTAATAATAAAATAATAATGTTATGTTTATTATCATCTCATTTCTCATAAATAAAAGATGTTATTTACATGTTGTTTTTCATCAGCGTATAGTTTGAAAGAGTATATTACAGAAAGACATGCTAAAAATAAATTTATTGAGCAACAATCAAAGGCGTTTATACATATTTTGATATATATATTAAACATTTGTACTTAATGGTATAAAAGTATATTTAAATAGTATATTTAACAATTTTATATCTTCTCTGTAACATCTTCATCTATTATTGTATGGGATATGAAAATATCACCTTCTGTATCTAGCTTGAAAAGAATTTCTTCCGGTAAATTCTTTGGCGTAGATAAAAAACCCGAACAGTCTTCATCGTGACATTTCTGATATATCTTTTTTGTATTTAAATCCACAATCCAATATACGTTGTTGCTTTTATGATACCTGCCAATGTTTTCACAGTATCTGTAACATAATGTAAAGACTATACGCTATCTTTAACATAGCCAGACAGATGTCAGAAAAATAAAAATTAATAATGATAATTAATAATGATTTGATTATCGATTATAGTTATGTTACCTGTTGCCATAAATTTCATATCTCAGTGTTTTGGTTTTATCAGAATACCTAGCGATACGTATCTTGCCAGGATCAATGAGACTGCGAATGTATCTGTCTATTTCGGGGTATGGTGAAGTCTGGTCATCATTCTCGCGAATGGATTGTATCGGTGCATTTGAGTAAAGCCGAGCTTTTATGTCGCTTCGATTTAAAAACTCGAGTAGAATTAAATTTTGCTTGTTTGGAAAGTATGATATCAGAGAATCCAAAAAGATCCCTAACTCTTTCTCCCTGCACTCATTCACTGCATTATGCACGCAATCTGCAGACATTGTTAGATACGATTGTTTTCCCCATTTGGTGGACAGATACATTCTGAAATGTCTATTCTTCGTATAGACACCATTGTCAACGAACAATTTTTCGCCGTGCTGTGTTTTCACAAGCATTTCCTCGATATCTGCTTTGTTAAAGTGACTTAAAATTCCATGCGACATATCCGACTTCAAATAAAGCAAGATGTCATTGCATATAGTTTTGACGAATTTTCCAACATGTGAGTTGTCTTTAAAAGCCATGTCCTTCATAGTAAAAATTACATGTCTACTGAATTTCTTACTGGTTGTAGAATCCAGTATTAAAAAGTTACTTCTGTCGCATAACAGATGATAGTGATTAAGTAAGTACGCTCGTATGATATCTATGAGTGTTCTACTCATGCGTGGTCCATTGCAAAGCGGATTTAGTTCGATTGGATATTCCAAGTCCAGATATAACCAGCACGGTGAGTCTTTTGGTATTACCTGTTGGATTAATTTTTTCTCAGCTTTACATACACACATATTAAGAATATATTAAACACATCTTGTTTAAAACTTACTTTTTGTTATAAATGTTAGTCACAGTATTTTAAAACATGTAATTATACACAACAATTTAAATTCTGAATTACAGAAAAATAGTTACATACTACAACACACTCTTCTTTCTATGAATTATAACATAATTACATAAATATATTGTATTCAGCAAAAACTAGAATCCTACTCAGCAACGAACTAACATAACATCAACATCAATTTCCCACTCAACAATATAAATGTAATGTGACACATGTTACATGTACATAACAGTTACATTGTCGAGTAGGAAATTATAATATTGATGTAACGTTACCGTTAATTGGTGTAATATATTAAACAACTGATCAATGTATATATGTGTATGTGTGAGAGAAAAAATTATACCTCGTACGAGCATCTCTCTTCTTGCGGCTTGACTTTGTAATGCCACCAATAGACCTCCGGATGCGCGACGACGAATCTGCGGCTTCCGTCGCTGGGTCGTTGGTACACGAAGGTGCATAGCGTGTCCGTTTTGGTGCTACGTTCGGCAGCCACGGCCAGTGCGTCAGCCTGTTTGTAAAACTCCTGCCAGTATTGAGTTGGACCCAATATGTGCGACGGCATGACTCGGTACATTTTCACCCAGTTGGACCTGGGTGGTGATTGCTTTCGTACCCTACCACCGTAAAACCTCCTCGTGCAAATCGGATCCATCTCGATCGATGGAATCGATCAATTTGTGCGGTCACTATCGCTTTCAAATGTAAAGCATGTTGTGTCTCTCTTGACGTAACACTGTATCTGGAACAGCTGGTCTCTCTGCCGGTTCCCGCCAATTTCATGATCGCCACGGTTATGTGATGACAGAGTTCTTCTGCGCATGATGGCGGCAATTACGAACAAGAGAAATGTTGTATGATTTTTAGGACATAGAAAAAAGTACAGCCTTGATTTAATTCGACATATTTTCGTTTGTTCGTTTGACATATTAGTAATACAATAATTAACAATGATGACAATTATTATTGCAATATCAAAACTGAAGAGAAAAAAAAAATTAACTGATTGTAAGATATATACATTCGACTTCACTTTTTAAAATAAGTTCTGTTTTTTTCTTTTATCAAGTTTTTTTAAGCGGTGCACAGTATAAGCTACAATGTTTAACGTCTATGTCGTCTTTGAAGTCTGAATAGGGTATGACAACCTGTTTATGATTGATTCTTCGAAATCACATCTCCCGAACACAAAATTCACAAACGATTTTGTAATTAGGATTTGTAAAAACACAAAACACAACAAAAACGCGTTATCGATTTTAATCGACAACAAAAATGCGTATGTTATCGATTTAAATTGATTTGCATTTATTCGTTTGTTTGACATTAGCAGTATCAAAATTATACCTCGTATATGTACCTATACAATTAACAATATCAAAATTTAATAAGAGAGAAAGAGAATAGATTGCAATTTGACTTACCAAAATCAATAGACCGCGCGAAAAGTTCTAGCGGGATTCAAAATGAATGACTCAAAACTAAGTTTTATTTTTTTAATCAGATTTTTCTAAATGATGGGTTGCAATGTGTTTAGTATGTTTGCTAATTTTTTGGCTGTGTCGGTTTTGTTCCCTTGATAATTTTAAAACATTAGTCGGAACGTATATGTACCTCTCTATGTGTTTCATTTTTCAAAATCATATTTTCCAAACAAAACTTCATAAACGATTTTGTAATTAGGATTTGTAAGAACACAAAACACAACAAAAACGCGTATGTTATCGATTTAAATTGATTTGCATTTATTCGTTTGTTTGACATTAGCAGTATCAAAATTATACCTCGTATATGTACCTATACAATTAACAATATCAAAATTTAATAAGAGAGAAAGAGAATAGATTGCAATTTGACTTACCAAAATCAATAGACCGCGCGAAAAGTTCTAGCGGGATTCAAAATGAATGACTCAAAACTAAGTTTTATTTTTTTAATCAGATTTTTCTAAATGATGGGTTGCAATGTGTTTAGTATGTTTGCTAATTTTTAGGCTGTGTCGGTTTTGTTCTCTTGATAATTTTAAAACATTAATCGGAACGACGTATATGTACCTCTCTGTGTCTCATTTTTCAAAATTATATTTTCCAAACAAACCACCTTCACACTGCTCGATTATAACATTGATATTATGTTACTGTTGATGTTTGCGGAGTCATTTACGAATCGACCTAATATATAGCATTGATTACATAAGCTGCAGCGAATTCTGTCCCAATAAGAAACTAGTTCAATGATAATGATCACGCGTCGATCATTTCGTCATCGTGTCGGTTTACGAGAAAACCGGTCATACGTGAAAGTTGGCCTGAAGCCGATTATTCAAACGGATTCGTGCAACGATATTGTGGAACGATTGATGTATTTTTCGATTATCCATTGTATGCAAATTTCTTTTGAATTTCGACGGGAAATTAGGCGATATACGCATCCACTCTCTACACTTTCAGCTAGCTAGTTTTCTAGCCTTTTGTCCTCACTGTCCAATCATGTGCACGCATGCGACTTTCCTTCCTGCGTGTCTCGGATTAATGATAGTCATACGTAGATGAAGAACGTGCAAAAAATGCTGTCCTGTGCGTAAATTAAAAAGCAAAAGTGTTTTTGTTCTATTAACAAGTTCGTTTTATTCATATCTAATACAGCAAAAATTCCTGTTGACTGTAATCTGAAAAAAGTATCGTACTGAAAAATGTATACTTTAAGAGAACGTATTCCATTCTGCGAAGGATTCTGCTGAAGGTTTCGCGGATTATAGAGCAGAATATAATTGTGTATACAATCAAGATATAAATATAAAAATATTATATAATATAAATATTATATACACACATATCTACGTAAATAATCCTACACGTGTACCAAAATACGATATATTGCTGGAGGAACTCGCAATTGATCGCGAGAGGTCTACAGTTCACGGGACTACTGTTCACCAGGAATAGCTAGTACCGAAACCGCTGAAGGCGGCATGCACCACGGGCGCGGCCGTTTCGTACGAGTAAGGGGCGGCGTAAGTCTTAGCGATTAGCGGTGCGTGAGCGGCGTACGCGAGAGTCGACGGGGCGGCAGCGATCGGCGTGGCTGCGTAAGCGGCCTTGGCGATGAGCGGGGCTGGGGCGGCGTAGGCGTACGCTGGCTTGGCGATGAGCGGGGCTGGGGCAGCGTAGGCGTACGCTGGCTTGGCGACGAGCGGGGCTGGGGCAGCGTAGGCGTACGCTGGCTTGGCGATGAGCGGTGCTGGGGCGGCGTAGGTCTTGGCCAGGAGCGGACTAGCGTAACCGTAAGCGGGCGCGGCGTAAGTCTTGGCCAGAAGCGGGCTAGCGTAACCGTAAGCTGGCGCGGCGTAAGTCTTGGCCAGAAGCGGGCTAGCGTAACTGTAAGCGGGCGCGGCGGCGTACGCGGCTTTAGCGAACACCGGAGCAGGGTGAGCGGCATACGTCGCCGGTGCAGCGTAGGCAGCTTTAGCGATCACGGGTTGTGCGATCAGGGGCTTGGCCAAGGCCGGCGCGGCGTAATTGTAGCCGTAGCCGTAGGCAGGCTGCAACAGGCCGTCGTTGCCTACATGGCTGTTGCTCACGCGTACCGTCGAGTACACGGAATCCTCGCCGCGGCTGTACGCGGATATCACGTTCTGGCCGCCGTAGCTCTTCTGCGTGGACTCCTTGCTGTAGCCGATGCCGTTGTGATCGATGGCTAACGTGTCGATGTCGTAGGCTGCTGGCCCTTCGGCGGTTGCTAGCGCAACGAAGGCTGCGAGCACTATAAACTGCGAAAAAATCAGTTGATTTTTCATCAGTGATACGTCAAAATTAACGTTTGGGAATGAATAAAATTTAACAAATGGATATTCTTACACTATTTTCACAGATTTACAACTTTTAACCCTTGTTGGTCACCGTGGGTCTATTTGACCCGGGTCTATTTTTTAGTGAAGCCTGAATTTGAACGAAGACTAGAAATTCGAACTATTTGAACAGATCTACGATATGGGTATTTGCAATATTTTGCAAAAAGATGTCAAAATTTCAGGCAACAACCAAGAAAGAAGACGGATTAGAGAAATGAGTCCGCTGTGCGTTTTGTAGTTCAAAGAAAGACAGAAAAACGCGAGATCTGTGCTTGAGTTGCGAACGGCCTATGTGCGACGAACATCAAGAATACATTTGCAAATGTGGAACGGAAGAATAATTTTTCACACAGCTATTTCACTTAAGTAAAAAAGTAAATTTTTTCAAATTTTTTTTTCGTGAATTTTTATCAAAACTTGAAAATCAAAATTTCATGAAAATAATGAGAATTCCTTTTTTGATGTTGAAATTATGTATCTAAGTTTTTTTCTTAATATCGTATTTTCGCTCAGCAATGATTCAAAGTTTGGCCGGATCAAATTGATCCAGTGTGATCATTATAAAATTCTACTGAAGTGTGACCAACAAGGGTAAAGGAAATGTCGCTCGTTGTTGTAAAATAACAAAACGATCTGGTCTACGATCTGGTAAACGATCTACTTAGCTATTTCATTTGACCATTTTACCGTTCGTAAAAATACGATAATTTTAAATAGATAGGAATATAGAATGTGCGAAATAGATGTCTCGATTATTGGAAATAATATTAACTGTCAAGTTCTCTCGCAGATTCCTCTTCCTGTATTTTTCACGCGAAATAAATATCATTTTTCAAGATTTTGAAATTCGAAATTCCTTTACGTTATGTTATTTATGTAAAACAATTTGCCGGCAAAACAGTGCTTACCTTGAATGCCATTTTGCTCATCTGAACAGTGGAACAACTACTGCCGAAATGGTAGCTGTCAGCCACTATTTATACACAGGTGAAGTTGTAGAGGGTTCAATCGAATTTTGGATACCTCGTTCGAGGTGATTGGGCATGGTCGATATGGAGAGGGAGATATGGGATTTCTTTATGGGAAATCACTAAAGAGGGAAGGAGCGTACGAAAGAAGGCACAAAGAAAAGGTAGGATAGTCGCTCGGGAGGGAACACGGACGAATTACTTACACGGGCGTGACTCCTCAAGAAATTCAGATCGCGGATCTGGCACCGTACGGCTTATTAGAGAACGTCGAGGGCACAATCGCCAATAATTACTCTTCACTCTCGGTATTGCAGCCAAATATGCACAATATGCAAGGTGAACGTGCATCAGTCATGTCGTGACACGCTTGAACTTTCGATTTCATCGATTGTCCTGTCTCGTTTCTCCGCGAGTCGTTTCTTTGTATAAACATTCAGTTATACACACGCACTTTAGCTAATACTAGAAATGAAGTGTTTCAATATCTCTCTTGTACAAAAGTACAAGTATTTACGTAACTAAATTTACGTCAGTAATTTTTTCTCATGCTTGGAAAATCGGGAAAAAGTCCCCGACAGCTCGTAGAGAATGTTATGAAAAATATTTTGTTAGAAAATTTTATCCAACAATTAACCAAAAAAAATTAACGAAAAATAGAAATTATGATATTTCTATCACGAATTATGTGAATCAGTTTCAAATTTTTTTCGATACGAGCATCATAATTAGGCAATTTTCCTCTTACACTCTCTATGTGTATTTCTACCAATGCAGATTAACTAGTTCTGAGAATTAGTTTAGTCTACAAAAAGTAAGTTAAATCGAGATTAAAGTTAATCTGTATGGTAGAGAAATGGATATTACATTCACATTTTAATTACATACAAATATATAATGATAGTGTAAGTCTCTCCCTTACGTAATACATATAATACGTTTATATAAACTCACAACTCATGATATTGCAGGATTCGCCAAGGACGCACTTTCTCCAAATTCCCGTATCGGAGTAAGTGGTATCATATGTGTAACAGTGGAGATACGTAATACTTTTTAAGTGCTCTTGTTATTAGACATGAAATGGGCGTGATCACCCATGGACAGTTTCGTAGCCTAAAGGCCTAGAGAGCCTCAATTCAATTTTTAATTTCGAATTACATCATGTACTCATTTTGAAAAAATAACGATTGTTTCCAAATTAAAATAAGATAAAATGAGACAAAATAAACATTGCGTTTATCAATTTCTTTGTTCCAATTTTAAGATTGTTATATCAAATAATGTTATTTTAAAGTAGAAAAAATAAAAATATTTTTTATTGTAAAGAAATGTTATGAACTATTGAGAGAAAGTTTTTAATTTATAAAAATTCAAATTAGATAATTTGAAAAAGGTTCAATTTTTCTCAATTTTTCTGAAAATTTGTCACATTTTTGTTATAAAAAAAAGGAAGATCAAGAAAAGTCCCCGACAGTTCGTAGAAAATGTTGTAAAGAATATTTTCATTAAAATTTCTTCCAAAAATTAAAAACTCGTTAAGTTATCGTGCAGATACTGACGGAAGAAAACATTTTGAGAGAAACATTTAAAGTTACTACTGAATTATCATTCGAGAATTTTACTTTAGTACCTGAATTGAAGGGTGACTGAATTCTTTTTGTTCTCAAACAGGTAGCCACAACAGATAACCGGTTAACAGATAATTGCACAGTGACATTTGCTAGCATTTCATCCATATTTTTGTTAATTTTGTGAATATTTTGCACTTTAAACCAATGATTTTTTTTAATGTACTATGTACATTTTTTTAAATGTACTATGTACAATTTAACACGACAATTTAAAAAATCGATTTTTCTTTATTTGACAGAGGCACATAAAGTATTTTAACCTTTTCCGCAAATACGAAGTGTAATCAGCGCAATTATATCAGAAAATAGATAAAAGTCAATAAATGATAAATGGGGCGATAAGAGATACGAGAGAAAATGAATGATTATGATATCGGTTCTCTTCGACGTCCCGTTTATAAATTACGCTTAATGGGTTTTTAATATGATATCGGGAACACAGGTAAGCTGCTTGGGATAATACTTTTACCTTCGTGATCGTCGTCAGTCTTTATAAATGCTCTCGTAATCTGGGTACTGAATTCCCCAATATTTCAATTACACATCTCAATCTCACTATCAGTTTCAACATTTATGAGAAATGTAGAACCATCCCAGTAAACACCAACTAACATTACATCAATATTATAATTTCTTCGACAACATAAGTAATATAAAACATATTACATAATACAGTTACATTGTGGAGTAAGAAATTATATTGATGTAATTTATATTATTTATAATATATTATTGATCATATTATGAATTGATGAAGTTATAATATTGAATTATAATATTGATTTTACTGGGCATGTTTGATTAAACACCCCAGATAGCACAGAGAATTCGAAAAGAATTCTTTTTTGGTCTCCGATTTACAAAATGAATTCTTTTTCCATCCCGTTTCTGTTCTAAAAGTATTTTCAGCATTTCAAAAGACTTCACTTTTATGTCACCATTTGTGAGTTCTTTTTTAGATTCAAAAAGGATTCCTTTTCGAGTCCATAAGAATTCACAATGAAAAGGAATTCTTTTTTAGTTCATTTCGAAAATATTACGCGAATTCGAAAAGAACTCAAGAAAGTGAATTCTTTTTGGTGAAATCAAAAGGATCAGTTGTGCTATCTGGGACTGCTTTTCCAGAGGAATTGTTTTTCAACGAAACCATTTTAATGGAAATGTTCCTGAAATTTTTGTAAGTCGAGTTGTAAATGAAGATGCAAAATTTATCTGGATATCAACATCATTGATCCTTTGTCGTGTAAAGTTGGTCACCACTATATTTTAGGTCATTGTGTTAGGTTATGGACAGGTTCTTTTACTCGTATTCCTTCACACAAGTGTTGAGTTTTTTCCTTTGTAAAAGTACGACACGCGGAGGTTATGTCTTTCCGTCCGTGACCCAGTATTACTCTAAATTCTTTATTTTCAGAAATAAAGCCGATGATTCTTCAACTTGTGTTCAAAATTGCCATGTACAAAGCGGTTTAACATTCTTTGTTACACATATATACTTTGTTATATGTTATGATTTATTCACTTTTGTAAGGCATATGGAGTTTACAAAATTTCCATTTGGTAAACAATATTATCTTGAAGCAAGTAAATGACTTACGTCTGTCAAGTAAGATCGTGGTCGGGTTAATTTATTTAAAACATTATTTTAAAAAATTTTTAAATACATATATGCATTGTACTCGATAAGAACAAAGATGCAATTATGTTAATAAGGCGTCCAATCACTACCGGCGTCGATAATTGCCTAGCATCTCCGAGGCAAATTGACATATTCTAGCGGCAAAAACCTCCAAATTCGACGAATCTCGCGAGATAACTACTTCAAAGTACGTGCGTTTTCTACGAAGCTTTTGCTTAATGTATGAAGTAGTTATCTCGCGAGATTCGTCGAATTTGGAGGTCCTTGCCGCTAGAATATGTCAATTTGCCTCGGAGATGCTAGGCAATTATCGACGCCGGTAGTGATTGGACGCCTTATTAACATAATTGCATCTTTGTTCTTATCGAGTACAATGCATATATGTATTTAAAAATTTTTTAAAATAATGTTTTAAATAAATTAACCCGACCACGATCTTACTTGACAGACTGTATAGAATGTTGATAGAATCTTTTTTTACATGATTAATTTAAATTTACTTTATTAATTTAAAGTATTGTAAATAAGGCAGCTGAACGTAACTAACTAGTATAATTTGAATAATTTCCATACAATTTTTTTGTCCCTCTTATGTCTCCATTTCTACCAATACAGATTAACTTGTTTAACCTTGTGATTGATCTTAACTTACTTTTTATTTTTTTCTAGTCATTAAGTATTAGAAAGTATAGAAAAAGATAGAAAAGTAGTAAACCAAGATTAAAGTTGATCCACATTGGTAAAATTGGGCCTTAATCTTCTGTATGGTTTTATTCCACAGAAATTGTCAAATTAACAAAATTTGTTTAAATTGTCGCATAAAATTTAAATTATAGATCACTACAGATATCGCTTTATGCAACAATAAATTTGTTTGCTGCAAGGGGATAAAAAAAAATATTCGACGAGGATGGGATTCGAACCCACGCGTGCAGAGCACATTGGATTAGCAGTCCAACGCCTTAACCACTCGGCCACCTCGTCACGCACATTGACGGCTTCGAGATGTTCGTAGTAAGTCTTAGTATTTCGGCCGCTTATAGTAGCGTTACTTTGCAACTTTCATGAATTACACAAGACCTGAGTAATAAATGAACTTGCTGTCCGGTTTAACATATATCAGCATTAGTTTGCAAGCGTACGACGTGGTGTGTGCACTTGGAAATGCAGTTTTGAATAATCGAATAGTTATAGTGGACTGTACGCGTGTGTATATACTGTGACAAAAAAGGAGAAAACATAATGACCGAAGAAGTCGCTTTGATTCTTATCAAGTTGATTAACTTGACGCGATTTCACGATGCGGTCTCGCTGAGATACTCGTAAACATCGTGTAATACCGACGGATCTTTCCCAGTAAACCTACCAACTAACATTAACATAACATCAATGTTACATAACTTTCCACTCAACAATATAACTGTGATATAACACACGCGTTATATTGCATTTATATTGTTGAGTGGGAAATTAACATTGACGTTACGTTAATGTTGGTTGGCGTTTGCTAGGTTCATACAAAAATACAAGAGAGAGAGATATACATATAAATATAAGAGATATTTATTTATTAACACATTTGAATTCATTTAAATTTATAAAAAAAATAACGATACATTTTTATTTAAATGCATTTAAATTTATAAAATAGACTATCGTGTGTATGTCAAGTGTAACCAAACCCATACAGCACAGATCATTGCGGCAGCATTGTCACAACAAAGTAACATTACCGCAATGTAAATGCAATGTTTGTCCTGTACGGAAATATTCAGTATCAATTACTGAGCGATCGACTACTCTTCTCATCATCCGATCGATCATGTAACATTTCGACGTCGAAACATGACGCATATCTCGCCAAATCTCGTCCAGCGAATGCTCGAAAACACATTCGTAATGTGTATTTAGGCGTGTACTTGACAACAATTTCACAACGACACGTGTCAATGTGTAGCGAAATGCAGTGACGTCAGTTCTCGTGTTGCAATCCTATGATAAATCGCCCTATCATTTATTTACTTTCGGGCATACATCTCTCACGCAGCGATGTACAATGGAAAAAAAAGTATCGGAAATACTTTCATGTCATATATCTATGACAGATATCGCGTTGGGAGAGTCACGCCGCGACTGCCGCTTCGCTCGACAATAACGATCCCGCGCGGACGTCTTTAATAACTCGTTAATTATACCGTTACGTGATAAACACGATAATCGCGCGCCGTGTGGACAAGCGTCCGCCGGTTCCTTCCCGTTCAATCTTCTTCTTTTACGCTGTTAATCCTAACTTGGACGACGATTTAGTAACTGCAGACTGAAATTCGATTGGGCAATCACTCGCTTATGTATATATATATATATATATATATATATCCAATCTTCGGCGTGTCGACAGCGGAGTTCTGGTGATCAGTGTATGCCACGGAGGTCAAGAAACCAGGGCCCTAAGATCTGGTGCTGGAATCGATCGACATGATGGAGATCATGGCGGAGTTTACGGCGGTTTACGACGACGTCACCGCGCGATCGATTAGCAAGGAATTCGCGAGGCTTGCAGGTGAGGTGTTCGATGATGGATGAGGAGGAAGGGAGAGGAGAGCAAGGTCTCCGTCTTCCGCTTTTGCCAATTAATATAACTTGATTGACTAGTTTATTTTAGATATCGACGCATTTCCATTATAGGTCTCTTGAAACCTTAGTCACAATAGAAGTTGTTCGCGTGACGGTTGGTGTAATTCCGGGACAGTGACGTGACAAGGACACGCGTGATGACATCGTTGTTACAATAGCTACTATATTTATGTATTGGGACTATCATTACCATACAAGGCGTCTCGGAGCAGCCGGATGTTATTTTTCATCAGTTTCGGTTTTAGCGAAAAGATATCGAGGAAAATAGTTGATAAATTATTTATTAATTGCAAAAGAAATATTTTTTATCGCATTCTAATTATTTGCAATTATTTATTGCACTTTCCGAATTTTAGCATTAGATCATTCCGTGACTTCAATCTGCAGCGATGTTCAAATAAAGAATACGATTGTCATCTGTTTTTCTTTCGTGAATTTTCTCTTTTCTTTGATCTCTTATCTTCGATTATTAATTAATAATTATAGCTTTGGTGTTTTCGTTAAGAAAAGTCAATTTCAAATTGACCAAAGTCTTAATGAGAAGAATATTTGACGACTTTAGCACATTTTACATAAATATTTGCAGAGATGTGAACTTGATTAATGTATTTTGCAATCTTTTTTATTACGTTGAATATTTATATCGCAATCGCAAATTAGAAAATCGATATTGGACTATTGACTTATCACTATAAACAGTTAATGATAAAATTTGATAACAAAAAGATCTTTAACATTTGTTTTAATTTTTTGAATTTTATATAAAAGAAACATATGGAAAGTAATGTTACGTAAAAAGTTATTTTTATTATGTAAATTTTCAGTTATCTCCACGTGTTCTTTTTTCAGACGAATGTTACGTAGATCATGCAGGCGCAACCTTGTATTCGGATACGCAGATCAGAAACGTAGCTGCCGATCTACATAGCTCTCTCTACGCTAATCCACATTCCATCGGGAGCTCGTCAACACAGGACATTATCGAACGTACGAGATACCGGTGAGAAATCATAACTACAGATAAATAGGTGCGTGTCCGAAAATGAATTTATAGTTGATTTGAATTATTCCTAGAATTCTGAGCCACTTCAATACGAGTCCTGACGAATACAGCGTTATCTTCACCTCGGGTGCTACGGCGAGTCTAAAAATAATTGCGGAAGGATTCCGTTTTAGGACGGATGAAAACAACGAGACGTTCCCGCATTCAGGAAGTTTTGTTTACGTGCAAGACAATCACACGTCGGTCCTCGGGATGCGAGATGTGGTCGCTGCCAGAGGCGCCGAAGTCATTTGCCTGGGCCACGACCAGGCGTTTCAGATTCTCAGCCAGCGTTCGAGTCCTCGCGATCCTGATGAGAGACAGAGCAGCAATTCCCTTTTCGTGTATTCCGCGCAATGCAATTTTTCTGGATTAAAGTATCCCCTTAAATGGATCAAAGATGCGCATACCGAAGCGCTTTCTATTCTTGCAAGTAAATCATCGACTAGATGGTACGTTCTGCTCGACGCAGCCGGCTTTGCGCCAACGAATAACTTGGATTTATCTGTTTTCAAACCAGACTTTGTATGTCTGTCTTTCTATAAAATGTTTGGCTATCCCACCGGTCTCGGCGCCTTGCTCGTCAAGAATGCCAGCTCGGACGTTCTAGAGAAGATTTATTACGGTGGCGGTACCGTGGATGTCGCTCTCAGTTCTGAAAGATTTCACAGAAAACGTCAAGTATTGTATCAAAGGTAAGTAAGAATCGCGTTTGATCTCGAAATAAATGAATTAAAACGTTCTGAATGAACTGAAACGTTCTGATTCACAGATTCGAAGATGGAACCGTGCCGTTTCTATCCATCGCATCATTGCAATATGGTTTTGAGATACTTTCGAAGCTGACTATGGACCAAATATCAAAACATGTTTTTTCTCTCGCCAAGACTCTGCATCACTCCCTGTTAACATTACATCATTGTAATGGTAAACCAGTTGTGAAACTCTACTCTGATTCAGATTATGAAGATCACAACTTGCAAGGGGGAATTGTTGCGTTTAATCTTATGCGATCAAATGGTGAATACGTAGGATATATGGAAGTTGTGAATATGGCAGCATTATTTAAGATTCATCTCAGGACAGGCTGCTTTTGTAATCCTGGTGCGTGTCAGAGACATTTATCCCTTTCGACTAAAGAAGTTCTTCAAAACTATCAAGCGGGGTATACGTGCGGCGGTGCTGCGGATTTAATAAATGGGAAACCGACCGGAGCAGTGAGAATCTCTTTCGGATATATGTCTACGATTAAAGACGTTCAGACAGTTTTACTTATGATTACCAAATGCTTTATCGACGAACCATGCATCAGAAAATTTCCGCAATGGTGGGAAAACCGGGAGACGGGAATTCATAAAAACTATAGGCACTTTTACAATTCAAACATCTTGGATTATTCTATTCCATGTATTACAAATAACGAAAAAACTATAAACAATTTGCAGAATAAAAATTTCCATAATAAAAGTGAAAGCTTCGATCGCAATATGAATTCTATAAGCTCTAATAAAATAAATTCACAAACAAATAAATGTATCTTGCAACGGTTATTTATATATCCTATCAAATCGTGTGGAGCGTATGAAATTGTAGATTCATGGAATTTAAATTCAAAGGGTCTAGAGTATGACAGAGAGTGGATGATAATGACATCTTCTGGAACTTGCTTGACGCAAAAGCATCATACGAATCTATGTTTGCTTAAGCCTGTTATTTTTAAAGAGCAAAAGATTATGAAACTAACATATCCAGGTAATAATTTTTATCCAGATTAAAATTTTATGGTTTTAACATTCTGCAATACAGTTTAATGTAGCGTTATTTTTTTTATAAATTTTTTATAAATGATAATGATAATAAATCGTTTCAGGAATGCCAATAATTGAAATTCCTTTAGAAAATACTTATGAAAAGTCAGTGGAACATTCTATATGTCAAAGCAGAGTATGTGAGAGCAGAGTGCAAGGTATTGATTGCGGATCGGAAGTTTCCGAGTGGCTGAGTTTGGCACTGGGCAAACCAAATCTTCGATTAATTCGACAAAGTCATGGGAGACAAAAGAAAGGTACGATATAAATGTGAAAATGTCAAGTCTCAATGTTACTTATTATATCAGTGGAAAACTCACTATTTTTCTCTTGTAGGATCAGATAAGGCAGAATTATCATTTTCTAGTCAGGCACAGTATTTAGCAGTAAACGAAGCAAGTGTGTCATGGCTTATCGATAAGGTGTCTGACGACTTAGATTTCAAAAAGGATACAGCCGTGCATCGATTCAGAGGGAACATTATTGTGGAAGGTTGCAAAGCTTTTGATGAAATGCAGTGGGAACATGTTCGCATTGGAAATAATAATTTTAAAGTATGGGTTTTTTTATATTAATTAAGCTATGTGAGAGATCCGAAATATATTGCTATAATGCATTCAATGGCAGGTAAACGGTCCTTGCACGAGATGTCAAATGATATGCATTGATCAAACAACCGGCAAGAAGACTATCGAGCCATTACGAACATTAGCGGAAGAGTTCCATGGAAAGCTGAGATTTGGAATCTATTTAACTAGGTTGGAGAGTCTGCAAAGTGTACTTAAGATTGGCGATCATATCTACTATTCTTAAACAAACGATTTCTAGATTATTATCTGAACTTCATGCATAAAGTTTATCATGAGCAAACTATAGAAGAATCTCTACTGTATTTTATAAGTATATTTAAGTATTTAAGTATACAGTTTAGTAATATATGTGTTTTATGATTAAGTACATAAATGTTATATTATAGTAAATAATTTATTTCTGTAATAAATATCAATAAATAAGCTTTTTATTTTGTACCTGATTTATAATAAAATGTTTACGATAGTATGCAGTCTACGGGCTGTTGTTGATCAATTTTCTTCACTGGTTTACCCATGGATACATCTTTGATCATATCTGCAACTGCAACAAAGTCGGGAAATGCCAGTGTTTGAAGCTTAGAGTATACCAGTTCGTCGTTCACTTGCACTTCAAAGGAGCCTAAAAAAATAACAGATATATTTCCATTTGTTCATTCATAGTTGTGTGCTATAGTCACAACTTGCCTTGTCTTCCTGTTGTGCCAGCAACAGTGGCGTTAGGGACATTCTTCTTTATTTCTTCTGCTAACTGAAGAAATTGTTTCTTGTGTCCACATGAGCCGCTGTAAAATTCTAGATTTATTTATCAGCCACACAAGATATATTCACAAAAAATTTTCTTTCAAAAAATATATCTATTCCTCAGGATCTTGATGTTATATTCGAAAATATATCTATTACTTAGAATCTTGATTTATATGTCTACAGAAAACTTAGCAAATATCAACTAACAGTAACCTTACATCAATATTATAATTTCCTACTCACAAATGTGTACAACATGTGTTATACTTATATTGTTGAGTAGAAATATATTGTTGAGTAGAAAATTATAATATTGATGTGATGTTACTGTCAGTTGATGTTTGCTGGGAATAATTCCATTACAAATTAGTCCTGTTTGTATGTATTAAGCAGATAAATTTCGACATCCTGTACCTAAGCAAAACTCTATGCTATAACTACTATCCTTTGTTAGTTGCAATATATGAAGATTATAGCATTTATTTTAAGCCATTACTAACCTTCAGTTTTTTTTAGTTTTTTATCTACTTTACTTGTTAATTTGTGCTTTATATATTTTTAGTTTAGCGCTTATGTAAGTAGTAATGCACTTTAGTGTCTGTAGGCTTATCTGTAACTCTTACAACATTATTGTTATTGTCATATCGTTATGCAGCTCTTTTTACCATATATTGTACCTGCCCAATAACAAATATAATGACAACAAGACTGTCGTTAAGAGAAATAGACTACCTAGGTTTATTAAGCCGAGTGTTAAGGAAAGAACATTTGCTCCAGAGCAAAATAATGGAAAAATTGATATATTCTATGAGACACATTTCGACTATTCACAGATGAAAAATAACGACTAACGGAGGGGTTACGAATGAAGAACTTTGCGCAATTTTGTACGTGCACTCACCAATATTCAACGTCAATTTTTACATCCATTTTCCCCGTCACTTTACCACGTTTTAAGGTCACTTATGATCGTTGTAGGCGTAGGTATATCTGTCCTCCTCCGATCGACCATCCGCTAAAAACAACAGCTCAAGTTAGTACATAACCTAACCTAGTCCATTGTTTACGAACAACAGTCGGCAATAAAAATAATACCGTCGTTCCTGTTGCTTTTATATACTGTTGACGCACGTTAATGCACGTCGCTGCGCCGAAGATAGAATCCGGCACAGCGACGACGCGTGGTAAACAAACATTTCCGCCACTACTCAGAAACGTCGCTTTGCACATTACAAAATAAAGAAAGCAAAACGAATGTCGGTGACTCGCACAGTAGATTCGTCAATCATCTCACCCGTCTCATCCATTCTTATCTTCTCTCTCTCCCGACCGTTCGTGCCTTCATCGAGGCGACTGTGGCAGCCCTGCGAGTCCCGCGCGGCCGCCATTTCTCTCCGCGCGGACGCGTCTGCCTGCGTCTACAGTAGAGTAGTAGACGGTCTACCGTCACGGTCTGTCACGATCGCGACTCGTCGTCGGGGTGCACCGATTTGACACGCGTCAGGTCAGACTCGCCGCCCGGAGACGCGCGCGAGGTGAGATCGGTCCTCGGCGCGCAGTTCGGCGGCGTGCCGCGTCAATAGGGGCGCGGACCTTTCGAAAGTGGCACACGTAGGCAACAGGTGTCCACGTTGATACATCGCCGCGCGCGCTCGACAGTTGACAGCACGACAGCGACGAGAACGCGCGATTGACAATCCAGCCCTGGTCGCTCACTCAGTCTGACAATCTTCCCTGGGAACAGGGGCATCCTCGACCAAGGCGCTCGCGACAGAATGAATTACGATTACTTGGTAAAGTTTCTGGCGCTCGGCAACTCCGGCGTCGGCAAGACGAGCTTCCTTTATCAATATACTGATGGCACCTTCAACTCCAGATTCATATCCACCGTTGGAATTGATTTTAAGGAGAAACGAGTGGTGAGAGGACGAGTGACGTAGTCTTGACTCTTGAGTGGTGGAGTGTTGATTATTTCAAGCTTGTATGGTTTTGAGAAAGATCTCTTGCATCTGAAGGCAAGGTTTGGAATAATTAATGACCCCACACTTATTGAATATGGAATTAGTATGTAGATGTAGTCACGCTTGTGTGTTAATATTATGTAGATTAGGTTTCATACACACAGGAGCTTTGTATATCGAAGAGAAATGTCAACTACATTGAGAAGTAATGGCTATTTGTTATTACAGATATATCAAACGGAAAATGGCAGAACCCAACGAGTACACTTGCAGCTTTGGGACACAGCTGGTCAAGAAAGGTGAATATGCTAGAGGAGTTTCTGACTGCAGATTTCGACAGGAGCAATGTATAAATAGTTAACGTGCGTTTGTTGCATTCTTTGACAAATTGGCATTAGATCTTAGCAAGCGAGTGAAATATACTTGCATATATTTGCACACTATATTCATGATGGAGATAATGTGAGAACAATCTTTCCAAAAAAAGAGAGACTATGGACGTATCGTCAAGCCACAAAAAATTGTAGTAATACATAAACATTATTACAGACATGTGATTCTGTTATTATATTTTTTATTGTAATATCTTAATTTGACTAGATTTTTTGTAAAAGCTTGCATCTATGAAATTGTTGCAAAGATCCGAACATAAGTGCGACATGTGAGGTGTAGGTGGTCTAATCAATATGTATGATGTATGATCCTGCATGCGCAAACAGAGGCTTAAGACTTCCAATCTAACATTCCACGCAAGTAGCTTAACGTTGTTAATATACAGGTTCAGAAGTCTAACCACAGCCTTTTACCGGGATTCCATGGGTTTCCTACTAATTTTTGACCTGACCAACGAATTGTCGTTTCTCGAAGTTAGAAACTGGCTGGAGCAGCTTAGGGTATTCGTCATTTATTAACATTATTATAAATTTTGCATGTTAGAGAAATCG
The DNA here is from genome assembly GCA_901521435.1 of Crematogaster levior. Classification (NCBI taxonomy): domain Eukaryota; kingdom Metazoa; phylum Arthropoda; class Insecta; order Hymenoptera; family Formicidae; genus Crematogaster; species Crematogaster levior. The sequence continues at coordinate 213,252 of CABEGB010000675.1, read as the reverse complement.
CGCATGTGCGTTTCAATCGAACGATTTTTTGAGTATGATTTAAATTTCTTTATATATTAGCTGTACGTATTGTAGTATTTGTGTTAACATGATACTGAAATGCAGTTATACTAATATTTTATGCATGGAGATGTAGCATGTAGATTGAATGGATTACTATTGTGGATTACTAATGTAAAATTTATTTAAACGAATACACTTGTTATAATACTACAGTACAACTACATAATACTACAATACAACTTTAGAGTATTGCTAGTATAAAGATTGTTAAAATTCTTCCAAGAATTAGGATAACTCGACATAATTGAAAAAAATTGAGTGATACAATCTTGCTTTTATTTATTCATTTAACATATTTAATGTATAAATATAAAAATATGGAGATGCAATATATAAAATTATATATATTTTTATATTAATCGTAATAAACAAAGGGGACGGTAATCAGAAAGAATCAAATTATGCAATTATTATGTCTAAGAATTTTTAAAGAACTTTTTACGTCTTTCGTATATATACTATTTTGCATGATTATATTTCTTTTTAATTTTTTACATAATATAACATTTTATAGAAATTAAACGCACGGAAACTCTTCCGCGATGCTTTAATTAAGTATTGATCGATACTATTGCTTGTTGATTATAATAGTATGTATATATATTTAGAATATATATTTAGAATAGATGTAGTATACATATTTTTTCCTATATTTTACGACTCAAGCTATCGTTCGATTTAAAAATTAAAATAAATTTTAATAAAAAAATTTTGTTAGTGAATATAAGAAATTAACTTTTAAACTAAAACCATTAACTTAAATTGTTAAAAAATTCATTTTTAATTTGAAACGTGCTCGAATTGATGATTGCAAAATCTAATTAATAGATACCTTGTTTTGCATAAAATTTTCTTATAATCTAGTACACTTTTCTCGAGTGATTTCCATATTTATTGAATTAATATATTGTATTTTTGTGTATATACGTAGACACATGCATATTGTGATAACCCAGACATAATTCTCTGCGGCAATAAATCCGATCTTGAAGACAGACGCGTCATTAGCGAATACAAAGCGCGGGATCTTGCAGAAAGACACGGGTAAGTCAAGTTAGAAATAAATAAAAATAATAAAACTTATTAAAAAAAAGAAATATTTGTTTTTAATCCATGATCTTTGATTTCTATCGTGTCGTATTCCTTTTTTCAGTTTGGTTTACCTGGAGACAAGTGCCGCAACCGGACAAAATGTTGAGCGTGCTGTAGAAATTTTACTGGACCGTGTAATGCGCAGAATGGAGGCTACGGTGGATAAGTCGCCGTTACCACATCAAAAAGCTTTAAGATGTCACGAACGCGATACTCCGCCACCCAGGAGTTCCTGTTATTGCTGACAGTGTCGGTACATGTAGTTGTCCAAACTACATTCCATCTCGAAATCAAAAGAAAGAGCATATTACGAAACTGACGCCTTTAATTTGTGAAGTAAATGTCAATTTCGTTATAAACTTTTTCAATTAGCATGTTCGTTGCAAGATTAGAAACATCGGAGAATAATTCCGTTGATTAATTTTGCATCTGTCTTATGTTTGTGAAAAATGGAGTAATAATCGAAAGGAAAGAAATTAATCGAAGAAAAATTTTTGAGTGAAAATGATAAAAAAATATTTAATTTAATTGCTTAATTGACAATAATCTACATTTCAGTATTATATGAATCTCATAAGTGATATTTACAAGAAAGTAATAGAATGTTCTGAATTATTTTCTGTCATTTATATACTACTATATATGCTTTTTTTATTGTCTGTTGTGTGAAACTTTTTATCAACTTTTAATGATATCTAGTCGTTTCGATCTAGTGTATGTTTTCGATGTTTGCAATATATTTCATAGGTCTGCCTAATGTTGTGTGGTTCAGGTTTCAAGTTTAATACTTCAGAAAGTTTATTTTGACTCTGAAATGCATATCTTAATAATAGCAGCGCGACGAACATGTTAAGAAGCTTAATATATATTTCTATGTAATAATGATAAATATATTTCTACAAAATGGCTATCCCGGGAGTTTTACGGGAAAACATATATCAACATCCATTTCTTGTTATTCTGCACATATTAAATGTCTTCCATCGTCGCTTATTATCGAGTCAAAAACATCATTTCAATGGATCTGCCAATGAACTCTCAATCATATTATATAATATACAATAACGTTGAATCTTGTCTTTTGCGGACAACTCTCTATTGTTTCCTTTAACGAGCTACCTTGCCTTATAAAATTCTTTTATACCACTATCGTCTTCCAATTGTTGCTTGTTCTCGAGTGACGACGTTCACCAAATTTGAACGTCACTTAAAAGTGTCTTTTCCTACGATAAACTGCTAACCTTTTCTATCACTATTATTATACGCACAAGGTGTTCAATAAGTCAATCTTTTCTTACTTGCGAACAGTGTGATATGCGATTTATATCGCAACATAAATTTTGGAAGTTAAAGTGAATCACTTTTGAATGTATGGGACATATTTTTGATGACATTGTTATATCTTAATCAGAATTGATATATATTTAATCATAAGTGATTAATATATTGAACATAACTGGGGCTACTACTATCACATAACGCGCGTATATCGGCAAACTAATCTCTTGTGATATTTATATGAATAAAACTATAAGTCACTGTGTTGTGATTAATTATTAATGCCTCAGTACTGAAATAAATGCTACTAATGTTAAAAGAGTGTTGTAAGAGAATACTAGTAATTGTAAGTATAAAAATTATATAAATGTACACTATATATACGCATATATATATATAATTAGTGTATATGTGTATGTACACACATAAACCTTGCGCGCGCACACACGCATGCGTGTTACGTGTGTTCACGCAGTATTTACACACACACACACACACATACTAATTATAACGAGATATGAGAATTAAGTTTTTCGAGAAATAAAAATGGAAAATATAAACTCAGACATATTATAAGTCTCAAGAGTGCAAATAGATAATAAAATCTTGTCGTTTTAGTCAAATTTTTACTTATAATTGTTGATTAAGAATTTAAGATTATAAATCTCTAACTTTGAAAAATAGCAAATTGAAAATAGTGAATGATTATTTTTCATAAAATTTTGCATAAAGCTTGAAAGAGTATTTAATGTTTTGCAGAAACCCTCTATATTTAATTTATATATCATGAAAAATTTTATATTTTCATCGTGTTGTAAATTGTGACTTAGCGCTTTGAATTGCTTTACTTTACGAGATGAGCTGCTAAGAGCGTAAATAAGCAGGTAAGCTTAGTGAATTATGTGTGCTATGAAGAGGGTGTAATCAATCTTAACCGTGCACTTTATACGAAGTTTCCACTCATCTCGCTATCTTGGGATATATTAATACTAAATTGAGCGCAGACTAATTGAAAATTATGAACGTTACGCGAATAAAAGTGCTTTTATTTCATTAATGAAGAATTATACCATTGTTGTAACTAAACAATTTATTGCTGGACTTTTGTATACAATTCTAACATCTATTTAACATTTGAGTAAGTAAATTATAGCGTGATTAACTGGTTGAAGTGAGTTATGAACGACATAAAGTTGTCTAAGTTTCGGAATAACTCTCATATTGTCGTCTCAATTTTAAAAAAAGATATATTTTTAATGTCTTTAATATGTTTTTACATGTATTTAACATGCTTGCGTTATTGATAACGAGTTCAGTATAGTATATAAATAATTATGACAAAATATTATATTTGTTTGTATGGCGTTTGTAAGGTGAAAGAGATGTTATCAATATTGTTATCAAAAGTTTACAGATTATGTGAGTTCATTATTCGTGAAGGTCGAAATGAGTGCAAAGTACGTCAGAGCAATGGAAATTCTCCGGAAAATATCTCTTGTAGCAGACGATGAAATTTCAAACCTTTCATCAATGAGACGAGAAGTTTCAGAGTCCACTGAAAGAGATTAAAGTTTGCTGAGAAACTTGTTTCATTGCTCGCTTATTAGTATACTTACACGTATGAGTAGTTGTTTATGAAAGTTAGCAACTCCACATTTTCGTTATACGAAAATTGATAATAACTTTTTTATTTCAATTGGAATCAATTTGAGTCATAGTACTTTTCGATGGAACTCTTCGGAGATGCTATCTAAAAACTTTCCTAAGAAAATATCAGGTTTTTGAAAAAATTTTTTAACTTGGGGATTAAAACATTTTTAAAAACTACATTTATATTTATAATTGTTATCATTGATCCTTTAATTACTGATACATTTATTTAATGACACAATTAAAGGAGATGTTTATAATATACAGAAGAAAAATGTGTGTTAAGTCTTAAAACCTTATTTGCTTGGTGATTTTTTTGAACGGAGAATTTGATACATAAATATCAAAAAGAGAAATTTTAAACAATTATATTAGGGACCCTCAACAATTACTAAACGATAAATTCTTGAAAAATGAATACAAACGTGATATATTAGTGATATCAATATTATTGAATGTTGAATGTGTTTTTAAATCATATATGTAAACATACTAAACTGCGAGTTGCAAATGTTGTATATTTCTATTCTATATTTAAAGATGCGCCGCTGCTTTAAACGAAACTTAGGATTAAGATAAATGCGTTGAAAAATGCGCGTATTTATTAATGTATGAAAAGTTCCCACGTAATTGTTGTATGAAAAGAAATGTTATCAAAGTCATATCATGTACACAAGTATGGTTGAATAAAAATCAATATTAAAAGAATGATCGATATCAAATTTGATGTTTTATATATTTTATTGTTTCGATTAACGTTGTCGGTTCATCAGTGTCTTTTTGCAATGCCTTTTTTGTAATTGGCATCAACGCACGTTACTACTCTTTGTGTATCACGAATTTTCAAGGTGCGCAAAGTTACCAGTACGAGAGAAATTATTAGAATGCTAAAACTTCGGGAACTCGCACACAATTTATAGAGCCAGAAGAGAACACAGGCGGAAGTTGCGGCACCACAATACTGTATTATGTACTTAAGAAACCATTCCGGAGTTGCTAAATTCAGTTGTTCATGAAATAAGTTTAATATGTATAATTAGGCACATAGGTCTACACGTGTTATAATAGTTATATTACATTTACTGATTCTTTGAAAGTAAAGCTTTTCACTTTACTTCCAACAGAATGATGTCTATATCATACTCAAAATAAAAAAAGAAGAATTTATGAAAGAAGTTTGCATATCAAGAAATTCGAAATTGCGTGTTAACGAAACTGCATCTGGCGCATTACATTCAAATTTTAACTTACTTTGAACTTTCTTTTATAAAACTTGGGATAGGGCAATGTTTCAGTATTAATATATATATATATATATAAAAGTTTTCGAATTAATATCTAAGTTGCAACAAGAAAATTAAAGCATATGCAGAATTACAATATTTTAATAAGTAAGTTTAATTTTCCAAAGTACACCGGGGAGTTATTGTTAAACAATGAAATTAATGAGAAGTGGAAATTGCAAAGATAATTCTTGAAGTATGTAATTTCTAGCAACAGAAAAAAACTTTAATAATTGAATTAATGACTTTTCCGAAGAAAATTAAGAGATTCCTATAAAATTCATTTAACTGATGTAGAATCTGCAAATTCAAGTCTACTAAATGTCTCCTAGTAGTAGTTCATATGTAAAATTGTTCAACGTGGTCTATCGCTGTAAGTAGATAAAACCGACGCAAATTTATCAAGCAACCGTATTAATGAACTATTTATCGAAACCACAGCCACTTTGTTGTTCGGGCTGTAATCTTTCTTTTCTACTTTGTCCTCTCATAATTCTCTCTCTCTCTCTCTGCTTCTCAAGGTGAGAGTAAGTTTCCGCCAAGTCCTGGCGACGGTGTAACTTCTGACCGGAAGTTTCACCGTGCTATCTACCTGAGTTCTCCTTGCTGGCTTATTCGCTAGAGACGCGCCGGTTATAGGTACTCGCTCTGCATGAATTTTCGTTGCACGTAGCAAGCAGTCAGTTTCAAAGATGACATGGAGCTGCTTGGTTTCGCAATTTCGCAAGGTTTGTTTTATGCTAGTAAGGTAAAGCCGAGACCTACCTCTGACGTACATATGCGAGTTACGTATGTATCTACCTCACGTGCTTTCGCCTCCTTTTTGCTTTAACTATACTTATAAATATACGCGTACATACCGCTTTCTATGTACAATTTCTATCGCACTAGCGAATTTATCATTTCATCATTTTTATGTAAAGTCAGTTTAATTTCTAAATTGGAAAATAACACAGGGTTTTTGGTCGAATCGAAATGTATTTGTTCGTATCGTTGTCTAGTTTACTCCGAACTGTTAAAGATGCCACGTTCTTTAAGCCAGAGGCACTGTTGTTGGTACTTTTTACGTATTGACAGGAATGATCGACGTTCGTTAAATCGACAAGATTAATTGGCGTTAGCCGCAATTACTTTCACTCACGTTGAAGATTGAAAGACGAGGAGCGAGAGCGAGAACGTCGCTCGTCATTTATCGGAAACTGGATATTAGTGGTGTAACGATGATCGACTTCCTGTAGCAGCGGTAAGAGAGTAACTTTTAACACGCCTTGGGGCTACAAAACTATGTACATCGGCCGTTTGCGCTAGGTGCGAATGTTAGAACTTTTAACATGTTCGATGCCAGGTCGCAAGGGTAGCTCGGAGCTGCCGTTGAAGTTTCTAATGTTTCAGTTACGATTTTTTAGCAACGGTCTTCGCTTTTTTAATTATAAAATTTTGCACAAGATTACGAGAGGTGTGATTTTTCACTCAAAACTTACTTAAAACATTTAACATTTATGATACAAAAGAATTATTTGTTTCTCTTTGCTTATAATATCTTTATATATCAATTTTTTACTATGATATAAAAGTATCAGGGTTTGCAACACACACGAAGGAAAGTAATCAGTCTATTTACAAAATAGTTTTACTATTTTAATTAATAGTTTTAAATGTCACATGAAATTTCGCTGTTTATTTGCAAAAGCTAGAGACATCATATCTATTCGCGTCAGTTTGCGTTGCAAGATTTAAAAGCAGTTTTCGATATATTTACAGGGGTGAAATTAAATAAAATGAAGCGATGCTATTGGATCTTTTAATATCTGGTGAGAAAATTTTTAATTAGAGTCGGCGTCCTGTCGGCAAGACTTACTCTTGCTACTTTAATAAATCAATAATGTCAGTGGTTTTTTTTCCCCAAGCCAGTAGAATAAATAGAAAATGAGACATCTCAAAAGTAACCGCGCAATTTCTTTTTGCGTCTTTGTCTTCCGTTACCGCGATTTTCAGCAAAGAGGATCACGAGGGCCGCGGCACTCGAAGAAGACCTTAATGGCGCAGTAGTGTTATTTTCTTTTTTCATTGTGTGCATTTTATCCCTGAGATTTCCGCTTGCCATCGGAGATTCGCTTTACCCGTGCTCTTACTGTCAAATCAAGATAACTGTCGCCCCGGAGACATCTTAAGAATTCTGCACTTCGCGAAGCATTTTGTCGCATTTAAATCGCTTCGTCTAAATGAATTACCTCTGATTATACTTGAATGTAAGACGCTCACGGTGCATTTCCTTCATTTACTTTTTGCGGCGTTGCTTTCGGCAAAATTGTGCTGCTCTATCCATCAGTGCCCTGTTTATTCTTCGCTTTATCGTTTCATCCCTTAATCTATAAAACAGTAGTCTGAAGCTCCTATAGGTTTTTTTTAATAATAGTAATCAATATGTGCATATGAATATGTGTGTCTATATAACAAAATAAGAACAACTGAAGAATCGCGTCCTAAAGCTGTCAGTTTTGAACCCTCTCGCAAAGGGGTAGCTAATATTTTTAAGTCGAGGCGGAAAGGCACCGTCGTACGCATTCGTATGCGGGTTTTCTCTTCTTTTTCTTTTTTTCTTTTCCTTTTTCCTCTCTTCTCGACGTCAACTTCGTCCTGTCAAAGGTACGCTCGCATATCTACGCCCGCATTTCATCCAGCTTATACTACATCCCCCGTGTACATCTGAGGAACGCAACGAAGCGAATAAGAAGACGAGCGAAGTAGTCGGGGCGGAACGTGTCGGTTGTTTCACCTCCCGCGTTATCCGCGCGTACGTACGAGAGAGGGCAACCCCCGCGATTACTGTGTGAAACCAAGTGACCGTGTGTGTGTTTGTGTGTGTATGTGTGTGTACCGATAGGCGACGGAAGAATTCGGTTAGATAGCTGACTGCTAGATAAAATGAAATTACGTCGCAACCTCGAGCAACGGAATGGGCGACGGAATCCCCTTGCCGCCTTTGTTTCTGGGTCGCCGCCGCCGCCGAGTGATTTATAACTTCCGCCTGCGCGGATATTTCACGTTCAGCGGCACGGCCAGCGCGGGCGAGACCGTTTGACCGTCTGGCCGGGATTCCACCGACTCCCCCATGACGGTTGAGAACGGCACCATCTTGAAATAACGAGCGCGAGACGCAGCCGTCCGGCAGTCTTTGCGATGATTACTGGAGAAACTTTCGGTTTACATTTCTTCGCGATTAACGCTGGGACGTTATTTCGACATCTCCGGCTTCTGGAGTTTAAGTAGTCAAAACTGATTGTTTTTAGTTCTATCGAACGTCGACGGACGTGTGACGAAGAAAACTCTAGTGATTCTTGAACAATTTTACATGAATTAATTTGAGAAACGGTGTGTAATTGTAATGCTAATAATAATTACAATTTATGAAAGTGGCAATTTTTGACCTACATACATTTCTTCATGCGTGTAAATGTTAGGAAAAAATTTATTTCCATCGAAATTCTAAAGTTGTAGGATTAAAAAAGTATATATACTTTTTGATCCTACACTTAAAAAAAATACACACACACACACACACACACGTGTGTGTGTGTGTGTGTGTGTGTATCTCGATAAATGAAACATATTTATGTAAAAACTAATAAAAGAATAATTGGATTTGTAAAAGCAGACAAACACTCATGTCTAAACGATGTCTTAAGAAAGACGTTTTATAGATGTCTTTCTGACGTCTTCAAGACACTAAAAGACATCTTGAAAAAAGTCTTCAAGATTTTCCGAATAGATGTCTTTTATTTTTTATCTTTTATTAAGACATTTTTTGGAAACATGTACAGGTGTTTATATTATTGATATATAGATATTTACATAACATTTATTGATTTATAATATACGTTTAAATTAAAATTTATTGATTAAATATATATATGACATGAAACGGCTAATTTGGATGTAACATAAATATTTATTTACTGCGAGTTAATTTGGTACTCAGATATTTTGCATTTAGTATTACAACGACACAATTAGAGCTAAGTTGTTTGAAAACACGTTAACAAGAGAAAAAATACGAGACAGAAGCTGGAATTATTTGATACGTCGGTATATTAATTGATAAAATTTCACACTTATATAACTTTGCCAACAACAAAAAACTTATATATATCTTTGTTGTAATAAATAAATTGTCGTCAAAGTTATGTAAATATTAAATTATTTATATGCCAATTTATCAAACAACAACTAGCTTCTCTTTCATATTTTTCTTCTTGTTAACATGTTTCCGTATTATTAATTTTTATTTTACGTCTAAAAATTGTTATGTCTAAAAATGATCTAAAATGTTTATAAGATGCTTCAAAAACACCATAATCGGGTTATAAAACTTTTAAAGATGTCATATAATGTCTTTCTGACAGTTTCATAAGACGTCTTATAAAAACGTCTTATAAGACGTCTTAGACTGTGTTTTTAAAATGTCATATAATGTGATTTTCTGGTTACTTAAAATTATATTACTATAGAACACATTCGTATTAAAGTTAATAAAATTATTTTAGTAGACACTAAAGAAAAAAGAATATGATGCAGTCGGATTATTTATTACAAAATTTATTTTTTCCTTCGATATAATGCAGTGCTTTCTTTTAAGAGAACTTACATGTCATATTTAGATGTGTAGCAGATTTCTTTTGGATTCTTGAATATGTGAGGATAAATCGTGAATCCGTGAATCTCGTTCCCATGTGCTTTCGTGAAGGCTTCGAGACAGTTCCGCCGTCGATTTCAGACCGATCAGAATCGGTCATCACCGATCACTCGTTGGTTTACGAGATGTTCAAGCGTATTCAGGACGCGGTCGCAGAGATGCAGAAAAGAAGAGAGTCGCGCTCGGTCGGTTCTATTCAAGCGCACCGGAGAGGTAAAGCGTCGTTCTGTCCGCTTTGAACGAGAACGCTCTATCCTCCCCCTCGATGGATTTGCAGGGCCTGTTTCTATCTGAGCCGGTGCCCACTTGCCTTTTCTCTCCCCGGGGACGGCGCAAATGCACTCAATTGTTTCACTCGGAATTGTGAAACACGAGAAACTGGCTTAGAGGAAGCTTTACGTTGCTCAGAGCTGGCTGAGAGATGGCGAGGGGATGGCTTCTATATGGAAGTTAGACACAAGGATGTACGCGGCCAAAGAAGTGCGTCCTTTCTTCTTCTCCTCCACGCCTCTTCGCTGTTCGCCACGCTGCCTTTTTCAGTATCTTTCTCCTTTGGTAAAATATTTTTGAGCGGAAACGACGCATGTATCCCCTTTCCCACCGGTAAAAATTGAGGTTTCCGTAGCGGAGCGTACCTTCTTCTATTTCTTCGTAGAAAACTGATAATCGGTAGGGAATCGCGTCTCAGATAATACATATATACACTAATGGAGGTAACGCATAAACGTAGTAAATGTAACTTGTCTAATTTTTCAGGAAATCGATTTTAACATTGCCTTCAACCTACTATTATGTAAAAGTTCAAAAACTTCTCAGTTTTCTCATTTTTACGATACTTGCCAAGTATATAAAAATTATATCATGCTCACATAGAAGGTCATATATATATATATGTATGTGTGTGTGTGTGTGTGTGTGTGTGTGTGTGTGTGTGTGTGTGTGTGTGTGTGTGTGTATTTAAGAGATCTGTTCAGGGTAAAAAAATCCTCTGACTCACGCTCGATTCTAAAAAATTAGAAATGAAAAGCATTAGTTGATTATCTTAAAAAATTAGGTCGACGAACTCTGTTAACCCATTTATCATAATCAGCTCTAGAGACGAGAAGCAGTCACGGAAAGGTGTCGCCATTTTACTCGGCAGCTCAGATGTAGGAAATTATTCTTAACTAGGCGAAACGGATTAAAAGGCAATCCTTTCCACTGGATTCGCTGATCACTCGGTATCGTGCGATCGATCGGACTCGCTCTTCCAATTAACGTCACGTTTTCGCAGGAAATCATTATCCCTCACCGACGATCCTTCCGTAGTTTCCTTCCTCTGAGCTCGATCGGGAAAAAGTCTCACGAATTGCATCTCGTCGCGCTGAAACTTCAACTTTCCATCGAACCGCTTCGTCTTTACTCCACTTCCGGTTTTAGCACAATCCGGGAGAATCGTAAACGAACCAGGACTCGAGGCCACTTCCGGGTGCAGCTTGTTGGACGCGTTTCCCTTCCGTCTAAATCCGCCGGGGAGATACTCGGGGGGAGACAATGAGGGAACGCCAAGATGACGGGGGGTGCGACGTGAGGAAAGTTCGCGGCGGCTCTTTATGCCGGCAGATACTGTGAATCAGTTCGCCCGTACGCTAACAAATGCGGAAAGTTCGAAAGGAGGAGCGTAACAACGGCGTTACTGCGTAGAGTTTGGCGCCGCTCGTTTGCCGGGAAATTTCATTACCCCCGTCGCGTCTTTCGGCTGTGCCGGCGTCGCGCGACGCGTTTTACTCTCTTTCAAAATGGCAGCTTTTCTACACTTAATGCCTCCTCTGTATGAGCATCGACGCAGCAAAATGCGCCGTAGAAATATAAAGCCCTATTTACGTGGCTAACACAAGGGGAGGAAACGTAAAACTGCTTGAAATCTTAATCCTACAAATGGTACGAAGGGTGCGAATGTAACTCGAGCTCTCCGTGGAAAATTGTTAGAAATTTACTATTCGTGGCTTGGCGCTTTGTTTTCCTTCTCATTTACATAAAAATCCTAAAATTCAGGATGTAACAAGACGGAGGAAAATTACACTCGAAGTTAATTCTCTACTGTGAATTGGATAAAAATGTGCTTATAAATATACGTATCTTACCGCGCTCTCCCGCACTACAGATAACTTCTCATTGTCGGTTAAAAAACACGATGGAGTATATGCGAGTCTAGATCGGATTATCATAGACCGGGAGAACCGGGTGAGCCAACCATCGCTGGGAGATTTCCATATCCCATGCCCATCTTCGGTCTGGAATATCTTCCTAACGCGGCTCTTACCGAGCGACTTCAGACGCTCTTGAAGAACCGGGCTGGGTTCGGGAACGTTTTATTTCGACATTATAAGCTATTTCACTTTGAAATGGGACAAATGGAATTGTAGCCTCCCATCCGGCGTCGTCCGTATTTTCCACCGCGACTTCTCTTCCTCGCACCCACTTGCCAACCGCGCGCCGGGACTCGTTCCAATCCGGAGTTTCAGTCGTGAATATGATTCTCCAAACCATGACTCGCCGAAATTAAAATGTTCGGCTCATCGATCGCTTTGCCTACTTGAGAGAAGGTATTGAATTCGAAAGTATCTGGAAACGACGATGCGCGTTTCCCGTTCGTTCACGAAGACATACGCTTACGATCCGGCTTTCCGATGAGGATAGTCATCTTTAATATCTCATCAAAATTACATCTCGTAATTTTCGCGTGCATGCGCGTCAGCTTTATCTCCGATCGATAATACCGATATTTCTTACACGTGAAGATAACTCCATAGCGCCCGGGTAACACCCTCCAGATTAGTTTTAAAGATTATATATATCGCGGAAACTGAGTTAAGTAAAACGAGATCTCCTACGGAGAAACTCGTTATCATACTCAATTCTCATCGTGATACTCTGTGTGCAGTTAAAAAGGTATTTTAATGAAATTTTGGATTTAAAAAATATTCTATTTTAGTGTCGATTTTAATGAAAATTTTATTAAAACGTGTAAGTTTTAAACGAATAAAGTTGAAATTATTGTATTAAAAATAACAGTTACGATAACAAATATTTTTCTCACTTTTATTTAATTTTACACAGCGCTAAAATAATAATCAAATTATTTGTAACGTATCTTTATTAACTTTGTATTTTCTTGTAAATATATTCTTTACAAAATTTTTTGCATTTTGCGTCTTAAAACTCGCCTGTGGCTAAAACTCGACTCGCTTTCCATTATGTATTGTTTGCGGAAAGCAATTTGCGCGGATAACGTTATAATGTCCTGAAGAATACTGATACAATATACAAAATGGCAGTCGTGCACTTAACTCCAAGCTTCAGTCAATGTTTTATCTACTGTTCCTTTTCATTGGTACCGGTATGATTAATAAATAAAGTATCACGAATAAAGTACTAGTACTAATGGCAACTCGACGGTTGAGGATATATTAAAATAAATATTTGTTGAATTATTTAATATAAGTATATGCGTTTCCTCTCGTTGTATCGTAATACATTAAGATATCAGATTATTCTTATCATGTCTCTTATCTATTTTATCACAAATCTTTCGTTACGATGTTTAGTTTCGACAGAGGGCAGCTTGAATTCGAATTCCTGTGCCAAATTTCTCTTAATCGAATTATTATCGCAAACTATGTTTTTCATTGCTCCATCCGTAATAAATTCAAAAAGTATTTCAAGCGACGACAGTGAACGGCAGATAATTCATTTTACAGTAAGGATTACGTCTCGATGATTACGTGAAGTTAGTGCGCCATTCCGCTCTAAATTACCACAATTTAAATTGTATCCGCGGACGCAAAATGCAAGCTCAACCTCGTCTGTTATGCGCGCATGAGAACACTGCCAAGTGGTAAGACCGACAAAAAGCTGTGGCTGTCGCTTTCAGGAAGAAGGCGCAATTCGGAATCACCGGTTTAAAATATCAGGCCCGCTGGGAAAGCTGACGTTGTGGTAACGAGATTCTCGAAATCTCTCTGGGAATTATGAGAGATCTTCTGAATGCGATAAGAATTTGTATATCGATGTGAAATTGTTAATATCGTTGAGTTGTATCAATGTAATTCGATATCATGTACCGTTGAGTCGTATCAATGTAATTCGATAGTATGCGAGAAAAAAGAAAGTTAAATAAATGTTTCGAGAACGCCTTAAAGAAGAGAAGGATATCGAACAGTCGAAGTAAAACATTAATATGATGATAAATTACATAAAAACAATTTATCTGGCGAAGAGAAATCGAATTAAAGCGAAGCAACAGCGAAATCGATCACCGTACTTTTGCGAACTTGTAGATTAGAATATTCATAAAGGATAGTAAGCGAGCAAATTAGGTGCTCGAAAGTAACGGACGATTTTATATTATCCCATGCAGATTTAAATAATCGATTGTCAATACGCGGATTCAATCAAGTTTGTAAATAATAGAGTGTTGTGTCTTGTACTCATAAATATTGAATACTTACATTTCCATTCGCGATATAATTATTTTTGCAACTATTTCCCTCGGCGATATGAAAGTAATGAGAGAAAAGGACGGCGCCTTAAAATATATTCCCGAAAGTCGTTAAGTATATGTATATACGTTACAAGTATAATTAATCAGTTTTTGCTCTTATAAAATTTTACCAGATGCTTATACCCTCGACACCACTTTCATTCGAATTTCTTTTCTTTCTCACGTATTTAGAAGAGATAAATTTGTGAGAGATATCCTGCATAATTACGCAATTCTGAGAAATGTACTTTGCGCTTGCAGTACGAAAATTCCGAAAGAGCTTTTGTTCGGACAAATTACGTTTATGCATGAAGATATTAATACGGGGAATGTGTACGCGTCACTAAGCAAAAAGTTCTCGAAGCTATTTAACAGCTTTCTCTCTCTCTTTTTTTGCGTCCGAGATCTCTCTTTTTTCTTTTTTTTCTCTTTTCACTAACATAGAGATACGTTGCAAGCTCGTGAATATTGAAATGGTGAATGCAAAACTGACGTTTTCACATTTTCAAAGAAGTGTCTTACGTTCTTTCTTTCTCTCTCTCTCTCTCTCTCTCTCTGATAATACAGCGGCAGTTGTTTCAACAAAGTATTAGATTGGTGTTTTTGAAAATAACTCGTTTACGCTTGAAATAAAGACACCATTAGATAATGAAACTGCCGACGTGGGGAAGTCTAACGAAGTATAAAATCAACAAAGCGTAACCGAGCGCTATGGAACGCTTCGCGTACGAAATTTCGTGGTACACGCGAATAAGTGCGCTGACATTTCTCGTTTGCGAATCTGCGAAAATGGAAGTGGAACCTGTGCTGAACACGTACACACACACACACACACACACACACCTATACTTGTACCGCGCGGAGCGTACAATTTTCGTAACGCTTTATTGGGATGAGCACGTCGTCGTTACAACGTTCACTCGTTCCGTGACGCAGGACAGAAATATTTTACGAAATGGAACTTGAAGCCGACAATATGCGGACTCATCGCGTCGCTTTCGCGAAACACACACCTTAACGTGCAAGCCCCAAGCCCCGACTTTCCCACGAGCAGACATATTCTTCATGGGATTTAACGGCGAACCGTAAATTCGTTTGCTCACCCCCTTAAACGTCCTTAGTCACCGGTAATATTTCATCGGAGACTTCGTACCCTCTCCCCTTTTCGCGAGACGGATCTGCGGATCAATGTACCTTCTTCTAAGAGAGCTACTCCTATTACATCTTTGTTCAATCAAGTAGTGATAATCACGTTCTCATCTCGTTTTGTGATAATTACTTTCGTCACGACAAAATACTCGCTGATGTCTGTCACGTAGCTTGGTCTTGGAATAACGCGACCTAGAAAAGACAGACCAAAGGAATTAACAGCCCGAGACGTTCGCGAGCATTCTCAGGAAAAGAAAGCAATTAATCACACTCTAGAAAATATTAATCAATCAAGGCGTCAATTAGCCGAAGCACTCAGACACTAATTTGCCATAATTTAGAGAAGATAAAAGTATATAGTGTTAATTTTTAGTGGATATTTTTGGTTACTCTGATTTCTCGGAAAAGCGATCCCAGACAGCATATGTATGTAACATTATATGTCTAAAAGATGTTTTTAAAATATTTTTTAAGCACACGCCGTCTGGAATGTTTCTTAAATCTGACAGCTGACGACTTATAAATCGGCAAAAGATTGTTATAAAATTATTCCGAAAAGAACGGAAAGTTTCCAAAATTTCTCCTCTGTCTGCTTTAACTTTCAATCACCGAGCGCTCAATCTAACATTATCGAAGAAATTTTGTAAGAGATCGAAAAGGAGTCATTTTCTTGCTATTTTCTTACTATTTTGTTAACATGTTTATAATGTTATAATGTGCAGTTATTACTTTCTCTTTTGTATTATAAAGAAGTAATGAATAGCATTGTCGTATATTTTTTTTCGATTATATTAATTACATTTATTTATATATTTTTAACATCACTTCAGCGTGGAAGCTCAATTCGTTCTGCTTCAAAGGACAGAAAATATAATATAATGTTTTATGCACAACTCGAATGCAATATTATCTTATAGATGGATGTACTTACAGCTTCAGCTACACACTTCACGGATAATAAATTCAGTTACTTCCGGCTTTTTATTTGCCGTCAATATAAACTAGGTTACAGCATTAGGTAGGAAATGTAGACTGAAAGAAGATAGAAAAGAGGACCAGCAGCACGCGTTGATTACTTATCGATTGTTTGCGCGAGAGCCGTTGCGATTCGTTCAATTTAAAATCGTGGTTTCTCGCTCGATGTTTTCGCAGATGGAACGTAATTTTCTCGCTTGTCTGGTCCGAGATTTCTTTTCTCCGATGTAGCACAGTTAGGTAAAACCAGATTAGCTTCACAGGTGTATATCGTTCCATTACCATTCTATTAGGAAGAATTTCGATTGTTTCTTTTTCGTTTAAAGACGGAGATATCAATTTTAGTCGCTTTTTTCATTTACCCGAAATAGCGTAAACGCAATATCTTTTTTTCGGAGGTTTGAAATGATTTTGATGACTAGGAACAATAAGAGAGAAATAATTTTAACGTTCTCTCGATGATTTTGTTGCGAATATAGCGCTTCGAATTACGAGATATAATTACCGTTTTTAGAGTTTCCGCGGATTTGATATTGGATTAAACAGATGTAGCAAATTGACCGCTCACACGCTCAGCAATTATTACTATGCGGGAATTACAGCGCGGAATGTAGGACGATAATAATAACGTCGTGTTGCAGAGATTTTCATTAAAAGTGCTTCGTGTGTCATCCTCTCGTTCGTAACTTTTTAATATTCAAATTTCTGTACTTTTAACTACCTCTAAAGTTCACCCTCGCAACTAAATGTAGATCAAGCCTTTATCTATTCTAAAGTTCGCTTCATGAAAGTTGCCAGTTTTTCGGTTGTTCGTAATTTAAATTGTCATATTGCTTTAATATATATTAATTTAATCGTTTTTGCAAATTACGTGACTTCAACAATTATTTTTCGATTAAAATGGGGAAGGCAGAAAAGACGAGGAGTCGCACATACTTCCTTATATTTCTCTCCTCTGTTCCTGAATCAAAAAAGCTTAACGCATCTTGAGAATTCGAGCAAGTGCCGTGAGACGAGTCGCCCGCACGCCATCGAAATCTGAACCGTTCGAAACACTTCATGGCGTTTCTCGTCCACGGGGGAAGTTTGCTCGGGCCGCTGTAAGTTTGTCGCTAAGTTTCTCGAACTCGAATCGTTAAACATCGATTAAACGGATAGGTGATTCCTGGCGTGGACGCGAATGGATACTCCCGGATATACGTGGGGCGCAGCGCAGATTGTACTTACGTGAGGCTGAACAAGTTACAAGTCTCGTTACAAGCAGAACCCGGAAGTTTCAAGCAGGTCCGGTTAGAGCGGGCTTTGATGATGATTAAGTCGCGTTGGCGCGGAATCACGACGCGACCTTTGACTTCGGATCCTGCATCAAGTGCGACATTGACACGTGTAACAAACGTTGACATTTGCGACACAGCCGCCCGGAACGTCCGTGAAAAAGTCGTTAGCGACATTTTTTGCAACCGGGCACGGTGAGATTTTTCGAAACTCTAGACTCACTGACAAGTGGGACATGGTGTCGAGCACTTTTCGTAACAGCAATATTCGATGGCAGGTAGTTAGCGAAGTTTCAATCAGAAACTTCCGTGTCATGGGCGATAAAGTAATAGCGGGTTATTTATTCGTTAACGGTTAATTTATCAAATTTCTCAATGTTAAAGAAAAATTGTTGGAAATATAACTTGTGTACGAAAATACTGTGAAAATCGCTTGAAATTACTATGAATGTTAATTGGTAATTTTACATATTTCTACGCATTATTATAAAAGAGATTCCAAAAGAGATTCCAAAAGAGATTCCATTTAAAATATGTATTTACATGTCGAAGATCGACAGCAGCCGTTTACCTTTGGTTTCCTTAGTTTATTTTTCGCGTTCGCTAGAGCGAACCAAAGAGAAACCACATATATAAATTTAACAGATTTATAATCAGAATATCATCTTAAACTCACTTAGCAGATTTATTTTTCGACGTTCTTATGGTCACTCGTAAAATCCCGGCATATCGTTCGGCCTGTCGTTCCGAGTCTTTTGCTCGATCGCGAATAGAAACGTCGGAATTTTGGCGATCTCCGGTATATATAAAGTAAACGAATAAAAACGCCTTCCGTCGGGACCATATTTCACAAATACTACTTACAGGCGCGCACGCCCATCGTTCTTCCTGTAGACGCTTCTGGTCTCGAGCTTGCCCCACGGAAATTATATGCGGGATTCGAGCCAGAGCGCTGCTACGTGCGTTCTTCGAGATCGGGGATGTAGAATCCGAGCTGCCGAACGTTAAGCGACGAATTAATGCCAGATGTCGCGTACATTGGGCCCTTCCAAGAGCCAAGTGATTAATATCGGAAGCATTTGGAATCGATAGATTATCAGCTTTGATAATTTAGGATGAAGAGTACTCAAGACAGACGGACCATACTCCACACCTGCATTCAGATGAACGCGATGGAAACTTACGAAATGCGCTAATTCCACAAACTTCTATCCCGTAAACGTTTCGGCGATATGTTCGACGATGCTTATAGCAGTGTTGCTTGGCGCCACCAGTCCATTTATATTTATATTTTAATTTGCAAATTTATTATTTTATCGAGTCGTAAAATTGTAAAGAGAAATCTCGGTAATATTTCTAGCTATTAATAACATTAGTAAATCAGCACGTGTAATTATACTGTAGACATACCGCGTTCCGCAGAAAATGAATATTTCAGCAAGTGATATTGGATGTATTTATATGAATCATATTGAAAGTCATGCTTTAATTATAATCACGTACGAATTTGCATAAAGCAATCACTCACGGGCTGAAATAAATGCTTGTTAAAATACATTGCGTTACATATTTAACGTTCGCGCGAGCTCCAGATTGACGTGATGGAAACGTTCTTCCGCGTACGTAATGGTAATCAAATGTTTTTACATCTTTATCAAATCTGCAAGTAATTATTTTTGCCGGATTATTTTTGTCCGTTTTTCCATTTCGGCGACAGAACTATTGAAATTTCAGTCGTCAGTGTGTCAAGCACGAATTGTATACTTCTATGCTGAAGAAGGGAGATGAGAGAAAATAGAGGGTGGGAAGGGGGAATATAACTTCCATTTTGAGTGTTTGCACTTCTCAAGCATCATTCACCGAGTTCGAAGCTGGAAATACGTTGTATTAACTGCGTGGTAACGAAAATTGGGCCAACTAAATCGACTTGGTCCCACGTTGAAGAGTCGCGCGATGTCTACTACCCTCGAGCATTCAAGTATGCGTCTCGAGCGTAGTATAAAGTTAGTCAAATAGGTGGAACGTATTCGAGAGTGCTGTATACCGCGGTAGTATACAGACAGAAACGCTTTCATAGGAGGATACTGCGAGCAAGCACGAGAGAGCCATTAAAGATTGCGCCAATGAAGATATCCGGGGAGACAAACACGAACGCGGATTGCGACGACGAATCATCGCAATTGGCAATCGTATGGCATCGCATTTTCATCTGCGTAATCAGATATTGCCGCTGATTCCGTTATTCTTCACGTTTTTTTTAAATGTCTTTCGCTACACTGTCGTCATCACTGACCGTATTTATACTTTTATCTCCAGCAAACTTTTCGTCCCCCGAGTGCGACCCATTCTATCTTGCGATACGTCGCTTTGTTCTTACTTTACTTGGTTAAAAGCAAACGTTGGGCGTTGTCTTTCACGAAGCGACTTCACGCAGTTCCCGCATATTTCATATATCTATCTATCGCCCCTATCGTCTCGAGTTTCTTTATGACGAAACGGTGCTCTTTTTCAAAGGCGGCCGACGAAAAGCCCATTGCCGTGGACAATTCTTCCGCAGTCAGCGATCCTAATTCAGACCGCTGTCAATAAAACCGGTGGTCTCGTAGAACATAGCGAAGTTATGCGGTTATTTGAACGATAAATGACTCGAGATATTAAGTGGGTCGGAGGATTTTTCAGATCTCTTTCATGAACGATCGGAGCTTCACATAAATTTCGTACCAAACTCATGCCAACACGTTTTCAATAAAAGAAAAATAACGGAATAAATATAACCAGTTCGGAATTTATTTAGATTAAATTATTATTATTAATGCGAATTAGATAAATGTTAGACGTCTACTTTAAATATAATTGAACACTTTAATCTGATGAATTTTGATTTCGTTACATGTTTTTAAACTTTGTACCTACATTTTTAGCGAATGTGATATTCTACTTGCTATCCTACTGTGTATAAAAACGTAGAAAGGATAATATAATAATAGGAAGAGAATATTCACAGAAAGATATTTTTAATAATCTGTATATACTTGCGAAAAAATACGGCAGCAAGCTCACTATAACTCTTTTTCCTTTCTCGCGTATATGTATATTTCACACGATATTTTTATTAAAAATATTTTTCTTCGATGTTTTTAAGAGATTCGTGATTTGACTCGTTCAAACCTGTTTATTCGGGAAACGTATCCCTATGTTTTTATTTTTAATTTCTCCGTGTGGCGCGTAGAAAAATCGCTGCCGCGAATATGTTTGCTTACTTTGAAAGCGACGAAACGCTGTCAGTTTATTTGAAAAACAACGTTTATTTGTTGTGAATTACTTCTATATAGACTTCTATATCGGACTAAACATCATTCTGGATCCTTTTACACGTCAAACTTTTCTAAAAAAATATCGAAAATCTCTCGTAACGAAAAAAAATTAGAAATTTAGAAATCGCGCTAGAAATTTCGACGATTATCCCCAAGTGAAATCCGATGGTGTTTTCCCGTAGAAACGCACGGGTTACTGGAGCGTCGCGAAATTCCGGATCCAGAGCTTTCTTCGTGTCGGATCCAGGATCTGAGCGTTTTCTTGTAAGTCTCATGCGGGTGGCTGCGGCGTCGCGGGGACGTGTTTACACGATGGAATGGAGGCTCGGCGTCGCGGCAGAGTTGTAAGGTGAGCCACAAGAACACCAACCCAACCATCGCGGGGCTATCTTATCTCATCTGGCCTCTGTTAAATTATCCGGCTTCCCCGCTTAATTCCCTTCTCCATTTCCCGCCTCATCGCGGGTTGTTCTGAACGAACGCGAGATAGGAGGGATGAGAGAGTAGGGCGAGTAAGGGCGAATTGCAAACAAGGAGGGCAAACAGCATGTATAAGAGAACGGAGCGGGAACAAAGTGAGTCGAGAAAGAGAGATGGAGAGAAGAAAGATGGAACGAAATTGCAGCGCTCCAGGTGCCTTCGGAATCTCGATAATGTCAAAGATTCTCGCGAGGTGGGAAGGGAAGGGGAGGGCTCTCGGGACTCGGCGGAACTCTCATCGGGGGTGGAAACTCTTCCGTGAGATATCGTCCGGGAGCCACGCGTGCTCAACTTGGAATATATCATTCGCGACTACTTACCGCGGTTGGTGGTACACCACTGTTCCACGGACTCTCCTCGTAATTCTTCGGCCAGCGCCAGCCGAAGTGGATATCCGGGATAGTAACCAGCCCGGGGATGATTTTTCGGCGATGCGCGCGATCTTTTCTCTTGCTCGCGGGGGATTACTTTTCCGAAGCGAGAAGTGGTTCGCTTTCGGGATTTCGTGGGGTATGGCTAACGGTAATCTAATCGATGAAGACATTTGCCTTCGTCGGCAACTGACGTGGACTAAGTGTGCGGTCGGACGCTGTATATCTTCCGCACGATTCTACCCCGGAACGTAGACGAAGAAATGGAATTCGGCGATACGTATTGGTCAGCGCACGTTATATATAACCAAGCCGAACGGGAAAGATTGGCGCCGTTTTTCGCGTATTTACGCGTGCAAATCAGAGATTCGAGATTGTCGCGTACGATTGAATTATGGTGTTTTGAAAAATCTTAATCTCTTAGAATTTTTCTCGAGAATCGCTGTGACGAATTTCGAGCGATCTTTCTCTCTTTCTCTCTCTTCGGGGGATCTTAATAAATTATTTCACCGAACTCTTAAATCATAAAACTACCAGCTTCGCGTATATCCATTTCGTTCGTTTGCTACCACTTGAAGATCAAGCGAAGTGAATTATTACAGATATAATTATTAATACTGCTTGCGGATATATCGGTAGACGTACGATCAATACGTACTAAGTAGAACATCAATCTTGCACAAATGTAATTTTTTATTAGTTAAATTAAATGAATATTTGTACGATCTTCTTTCTTGTGAAATTTAGAATTGATGATTAATTTAAGTATGATATGAATAGAGAAAAAGTTGTTAAAGTAAGTCTTATCTGAATATACTTTATGTATGCGAAAGAAATAGAATGCGGCTTACGTGAAATAAAAAGGAAAAGCAATATATTTCTATGATTCAATTCATATAGGATTGAATCAGATTGGCAGAAGGAAAACTGGAAAGCACAGAAATAACTGTACCTAGTAAAATCAGTTTGTGTTAGCTCCGATTG
This sequence comes from Crematogaster levior, assembly GCA_901521435.1. Lineage (NCBI taxonomy): Eukaryota > Metazoa > Arthropoda > Insecta > Hymenoptera > Formicidae > Crematogaster > Crematogaster levior. Next base: position 190,124 of record CABEGB010000675.1, on the reverse strand, counting down.
GAAGCACCAACATGGACGTGGATAGTGGAATTAACGTTTACTCGGAAAGTTATGTTAACTCGGAAAGCTAAACTGTCCGAAACGTAAATTTGATGCCGAGTTGTAAAAAATACGAGAAACTAAGAGATTAATTAATAAGTAAAACAGAATGTGTATTCAAGAACTCATTTACGGTCCAGATTGGTAGTACCTAGTCGAATAGTAGTTGAAATAACTAAGCTCTACTCACTATTTCAAATTGGGTGATATGTTTTGCAGTAAATTCTTTACGATGATTTAAAAATAAGATGTTATTGACATCAAAAGTTAAATCATTTAGCGATTTAAAAGTATGTGAATTTACTGTTTCGAAACAAAAGGCTGTGTTTTAAGACCGACAAATGATCGGCGCGTAATTTACTGATTATAAATTGGAAAAAGTATTTAAAGTTTACACGGAAAATAATTATTATTAGACTACCAAGATCCCGCTCGAATCGTAAGTGGCATATTTTCTCTAGTTGATTTTAAGCGATTGTTCGTTACGTACATTATATGTGCACGTGATGTGAAGAGATAAAAAATTACGCATACATTTAACAACACGCGTAATTGCCTCTTTAATAACACAAAAGTATGGAAGTATTGCTTGTCACCAATCGAGGAACGTACTCCCTGTAAATCTGCGAAGTGCAAACCGCCTCGGGCTGACACGGCGCAAGTAAAGTTGAGCTAATCAATCTGATGTTATGTAGTTTTAGAATGAAAGGTGAGAGGCGGTTTATGCGTTATACCTATCGGCAGGATTTTTGATGGTAATTTTGCTTCATCGTAAAATCGATGATCGCTCACCATAATTATAGCACAAATTGTTTTGCAGCGTGAGCGCGGTTCGTAGACCGACGCGCAATATTATCTTACCGTTATTGTCTCAGTGATCTGGAAAGTTTTCAAGACTGCTCGTAACTTTAACGATTTCTTAATAATAGCCCGTAGCACGCGCCGCTATCTACAATCCGGTTTGAAAGGGACTGATTAAATTTAAATACATTACATAAACCAAATTCGCGTAACACCGCCGCAAACGATATGAAATGATAAATGATTGATATTATATCTCTAAGCTTGAAATATTAACTAGAGAGGATTTCCGTTCTGTAGAGTGTTTGCTTAGAAATACAATGCGACGTGCAAGAACCAAGGTGGATAAAATTCTGAAAATTCTACAAATATCTTCCATTCTTCGGTTCCAATGATCTTTCGCAATCGAAGATTGCGCTTAGTATCCTGATATAACATCTCCGTATTTGATAACAATCCGGTTCAATTTTCTTTGTTCGGTTTCAGCAATGGCTTGGATTCCTCTTTCTTTTCGTCTTACTATGTATTCGCTATTGTGCACGCGACTTTGATACCAGTGCCACGGCAGGGGACGTGATAGGAGAGCTTGAAAACGGGCGCATCTCCGGAACGAATTCATTTGTCATGATTCGCCGATGTATTATATATAGGCGGAAAACCAGGGTGCTGGATCAAAATGTAACAAAGCAGAAACGGAACGAAGAGGCTGTAATCTCGGTCGTACACGTAGAATGCGGATCATGTACGAGAGAAGTACAAGTGAAAACACACTTCGCCGACGGTCGCGAGACAATGCAATGTAGAACAATGTGTTTTATTCTTCAATCTATTATTTTTTGAAAGAAAAAAAGGCAAACAGTAAATGAACCCATGAAACGGCCGGTTCTTATTTGGGTCTTTTTGCGTAGGCAATACAGACCATGGCATTATATGCGAGTTTCATATAAAAAAAATCTCGCAAATGAACGGTTATGTGTGCCATAAGTGTTAATGACAGTTAATGCTTGTATGAAAGTGTTTATCACTCAGCATTATAAAGAATATGCACAGTTTAAGTAGAATAAATGTGCAAAGAGAGCGTGAGTATCCACATAAGTTACTCTTATATAATAAAACAAAATAGAATTTTAATAATAAAAAAGATGCGTTAAAATTTTGGTGATTTTATTTTCATTTGTGATATTTTCATTTTCGTCTTAATTATTATTATTAAATATTATTTCGTTTGTTTATGAGTGATATGCAAAAATATGTATTTCTAGCAATCACTTGTTTGTTTTGTTTGAAAATGTCAAGATTATACATGTAGAATTTTTCGAGTTGCTATTCCGACCGCCTGTCCACATTGCTCTCTGGTAATGTAACATATGTCCGCGTCAGGTAATTATGTTTTTAACGGAAGTTTTTATAACTTTGCAGTGGAGTATCCGTTGTGTGTCGACGTTGTTGTGGAGTGACCAAAAAAATACGACACATGCATCGGTTTGCTGAAATTTTTTAAGAATAAAAGTATTTACCTTGAGAAAATATCATTTAACATAATCATTAACATAATCATAATGTTAAAATTATTATAAATTGGATACTGCGTTGGAATATTGCGACTGAATATCGGATAAATCGCCACATCCTTTAAGTTATATTGAATATTAGTATTAGTAATTAATTTAATGTAAGATGATGATTATGAAATTGATATAATGCACTCAATCTTGCATATAATTTGCATTACTATACACACACACACACACACACACACACACACACACACACACACACACACACACACATATATATATATATATTTAAAACGTATTTAAATATGTACTGTCTTTGAGCAGATTATTGATTGGCCATCGAAGATCCAGGCTTGACCGTTAGAGACGTTGAAATTTTCTTCTGAAAGATCAAAATTAGAGAACCGTGAAAGACTGAAATTAGAGAATGTCGACATTCTCCGGTGAATGTCAGCATTCACATAGTCGCTTTGGTGTATGTACGAAATATTTGCTAAATATCATTATTCCTCACTTACACCGTAAATGTCGACATTCAGCATGCACTGATGGTGAATATTGAATAAAAATATTTTTGTTACTGTGAAAGACCGATATCTGGCAATAAATAACCCATAACCACGCTTTGCGGTGGAAAGTCGCAAACCCATGTAGAACAGAACAATTATAATGATATTTAACAAATATCATTATAAAATATGTGAATGCTGACATTCACCGGAGAAGGTCGGCATTTGCCAGATATCGGTCTTTCACAGTAACATATATATATAACATTAAATTAATGTTAGTAATATAAATCAATGTCAATATCATTGCACTATCAAAAATAATATTAAATAAAGTACATAATTAAAGCTTATTAAAATTATTCGTGTTAAGCTACTGTTAGGATAATAAGAGATCAAGTTTTATTTACTAATTATAAGTCTCATTCGTATAGAAATAAAATTTGTATTTCGATGATAAATTAAATAAAGTGATGTTTATCAATTATTATTTATTTATTCTTTGAAACGTAAATATTATTTATCGTGAGAGGTTTATAATTAAAACCTGTGAATAATTTTTTATGTGTTAATTATAGTTTCAAACTTTCTTTTGTTATCATATCACTGTTATTATACTGTTATTATTTATGCCATTATTTTATACAAAATTAGAATGTTTTCATTTCAGTTTTATTTTTTAAAATAATAACAAATAGAAAGTAATGTTCTACCTTTATTTAAAGAAATAATTCGATAATATTGTCAATTGCACACGGTAGCTACGCAAACATGTACGCTACGATAAGGGACAAAGCGTTGTGGTCAAAATATAAACAGACACTGAATTTTAAAAACTTGTGAAAAACTTTACAAAAGGATTACAGATACATAGGTATCACGTATCAAAGAAATTTCTTTGCATGGTTATTCTTACCGGACAAAATCGGAATTTATAATTGAATCGCAAATGACACGCGCAGCAAGTTTTTAAATTGTTTTAATAACATTTTTGATGTTAATGTTTTTAACAAACTGGCTATATAATATCTTTATTTGTATTCACAACGTTTCGACCATTGGTTTTGGTCCTTTTCAATTGAGGTATATTTTTTCACACAATAGTGTTACATACTAAAAAGAAAGGTGTTACATTTTTAAAAACAACGCTACAATTTTGTTATATATTAATTTACAACTTACAAAGGCTGTGCGTCAAATAGAGTCAAAATATAAAATAATAAATAAAAAATTAATGTTATTGTTGTTTTTTTGCTGCTGTAATTGTTTTAGTCTTACTTACAATTAGTTAAATTTGTTTATTAATTGTATGTGTCGGATAACTGTTGTTTCTAAGGATATCTTTAATTGTGTTAATATTTATACGATGAAATTTTTTATTAGATAACAAAAAGCCCTGTCGACTAGAATTGTGATTGTGTTTTTCTTATATCTAAATGGGTGATTGGAAAAGAAATTAATATAGCGTCTCGAGAAAGTCGGTTTACGTTACCAATTTGTTATTAACTTGTTACTTTCTCTATATACTATTGTGTCTAAAAAAGATAATGAGGAATCCCTTTCTGTCTCATGTGTGAACTTTAATTGGGGGTGGTAACTATTAAAGATTTCAAGAGTCGTGTGGATTTCAGTTGCAGGAATTATCAATGGTCGAAACGTCGTGAATACAAATAAAGACATTATATAGTCAGTTTGTTGTTAAATAATACCCTTTCTTTTGGATTGTTAATCACTGGCGAAGAGAAGATTTATTTTCTTAGTTAATGTTTTTATTCTTGAAGTTTGTTTTTAAGTCGATCGTACGTTAGCTGACTTGAACATCTTTTTTAATGAACAAGTTTTCATGTTTTCTTCTCGAAATCACGAAGATCTTCGGACTACAGAATTCTTATGGTAATGTGATACCGGACTTGGCTCGCTGAGTTCTCGTATTTGTTTGGCATTCGCCATCGCTTATAGTGGAAGAGTTATGCTCATTCTTGTGAGCAACGTTATCCACTTTCGCGAAATCGGTCATCGAAATTACCAACTCTATGCGCTCTCTATGCGAGTTTATATACGTTCGCCTGCGTCCTCTCGCGATATAAACCTCCTCGTGCTTGCCAAAGTTGGAAAATTGCAGGACTGTTCTTCCTTCTGAAATACAATCTTGGATCTCTGATGTAAGACGGATTACTATGGAAAATCAAATATCCCGAGACAGAACTTTAGCTTTTAGAGAGAAGAAAAGAGAAATCTTCACATTGAAAATGTTAATATATTCATCTACCGAATATTTGTAAGCAGACAATTTTCTGATGGTAAAATGTCAACGTACTTTTCTCCAGTAATAATAGTTTTCATACAAATGACACACTCGTTTATATACAAATGTATCTCGATTTTTGTCGGTAATAATTTACTAGTTATAATCTTGACTTTTAAGTAATTTAAATAATAAGTTGTTTCGAACACAATGATATTATTTGTGCAAGAGAATTTTTATATATAATTTCTTATTCACCATCGTACAATGATTATTTTGTTCGTTTTAGAAAGCTAATTTTACAAAAATTTAACATTACGTAGTAAGTTTTTGCTACATAATAGCTGGTGTTTACGTATGTCAAACATGCATTTTTTTAACTAGCCGCAGTGTGTGTGTGTGTGTTGTTCGTGCAACGTTTGCATTTAATTTCTCTGTATACCATCTTTTTCGGCTGAATTGCGAATGTATAAGTATGCTTCCTGTTACAGACCCCGATTTAGGTATGAATTTAAATTGAAAAATTTGTTGACTACTCGTTATTATACTTTTTATTTTGTTATCCCATTGTGCAGCTTCGTTATCGTACACTACGTAATCTGGTAATCTGTTCTTACGAAAAGAGAAGAGAGAGAAAGAGAGAGGGGGGGGGGGAGATGAATTCCACACGTAACTAATATTTTATCATATTTCATTTGCAGATTACGTTGTGGAAAAATGACAAACGCATACGTATCGATTTTCGTACTGTCTGATAATCCTGACCTACATAATGCCGCTTGCATCGTTTGTCTTTTATCTGCTACAAATCCTCATCAAGATTTATTAGTGACGGTGGAATATATCCCCAAACAACGAACGGGAATGAGTAATGGTTCGTTGCAAACGTGTATTAAGCAGACTAATGCGTTCTTTTTCGCGGTACGCGTCGTGGGATTTGTTCGGACCAACGTCAAAACAACTTATATCATTAACCTCCTGAGACCTTCCCGTGTATCATGCACGACACAGCATTTTTATTTCCTGCGCGCTTAATCCGGCGGTAGTTACGCAAGATATATATAATTCATTTAATAATGGTTTTAGCTGGGCGAGAGTTGCTTGTTGAACATTCTGATTTTTATCGTGAATCTTCTTTCTGCCTACGGCCTGATAATTTTACACGATATATCCGCTGTATCCGTTTATTCACGTTCAAATCGAAACACGACGTAAGAACCGTTATTACAGCTGCACAAGTTCATCGCGCGCGAGGGAGAGTTAATCTGACGCCCCCTTTTCCCCTTCCTTATACTCATGTACGTAATAAATTTCATTCGGCGAGCTGTGTCGTAAGAACGACGACCGAAATAGTTATCGGAAACGATCTTATTATCGACTCACTATTCAATACAGCCACCATAAATTGTACAGTACAATGCCATAATCGCGTGCAATATTTCCTGTCTTTTTCCTTTTCTTTTTCGTCGTGTCAGGCAACGTTGAAATCGTTTTCTTTTGCCGGCTGATGTCGTTTTCATTAATCGAGTGGCAATTGAATCACGCTTACGACACGATTGCAGTAATTATACAGCTCGATCGCACGCGAAGGGGCGTCAATCTAAAAGAGAATCGTTCAATGATGTGTCTCGTAAAACCGGTTTCACACGGGATCACAAAGTGTCTTAAGAAATGCCGTCGTAGGCAAGGAAACGTCCTATCTAAATGGAACTTTTCACACGAATGCAATCGAATCGCTTGCGAAAAAGGAACATTCGAGTGAGGCTCAATTATGTTGGGGTAGTCTAACACCTTATTACAAAATGTTTTTTTATTAGGAAACGACAGAATTGTGAATTATTTCCTGTTAATATTGAAGAATATTAACTTATAGAATATTTCTTCCTTGTATTAATTAAAACACATTTTTGCATGCAACTTTTATGCAGCTTGTAAATAGTTTACACAATTTTAGAAAGAAAATGATTTATATCTAAATTTAAAGATTCTCTAAATATTTTATATGTTTTGAATTTTTTAATTTGTATTATACGTGAATGCTCGGGTGAAACGCTAACTCTTTATTTAATATATTATTTATATTTAAATATAATGCTACATCTAAATTTAGTTATATTTAAATTTATTTTTTATATAGAACAAGAAAAATGTGAGATTGTTTGGAGAACTAATTGCAAGTAAAGCATTTAAAAAAATCTAATTATTTATTTTATAATACATATCTTGCAATTAGATCAATGTAGATACTTTAAACGAGCATGCGATCGTCGAAAGGGTTGAAAACTTGGTGGAATTAGTGGTCCGTGTGAAACTGGCTTAAACTGGTCTAGGGATGCGATGCTCCAGCGACGACGCTCATAATTGCGTCCGTCGGGAATAATCCTGGGCGTCGATGGGTAATCAAGAGGACAGCCCCGTATACGACTATTGTCGATCGTGTCCACGTCGATTTTCGCCGACGTGGCTCGTGGGGTGATACCGCAAATGCGCGCGTGAGCGGTGGTCGCCACTCGTGCGGAATGGGGGTGAGCGGGTGAGATTATTATTTTAATGGCGGCTTAATTTGGCGGGCGTGTAAAACGAGCGGTCCGAAAATCGGCTGGGCGATCAGTTATGCAGCGTCGATAGCTGCCCAAATATATGTATATATATGAAATATATCCTGTCCTTCTCCAATACCATCCCCATCACCAGCGCGCGCCGCACCCTTTCACGCAGTCCGTCGAAACGGTCCATTGTGCGAATGTTCGCCTCGTCCGTTACTGCCGACTCGCACCCTCCAAACTCCAATCCCTACCGTTGCTTGCGAGAGGAAGAGGGTGCGTCTCTCTCCGGGCGACGGGGATGATTATATACGACGGAAAGAAGCGTGTTCCTGCTGCCGATAACGCGGATAATGAATCGAGAAGCAGCATCCTTTTTCCCTGTCTCTTCGTGTAGCCTGTGGGCGCTCGAGAAAATGTTTCTCGCGCGAACGAGAAACTATCAACAATGAAGCTTGTTTTGCTCGCGGCTCTCGCGTTATACCATGGAGTTGCTTAACGCGTTTGGTGTGCTGTTTGTACTATTCGCGAATTAATTATCACGAGGGGGATATTCTTCCTTTCAGACATTATAATGTCGGTTGGAGTCATAACCATTACATTGCGTATGCTAATTGGACAGCTTTTGTATATGAGAAACTGCGTGAATGAAATGCGTTTAATTTATATCTTATGGATTTTGATAATACTTTTATTTACTCACTTAACGCTATAAGTTAATTTAAAGTTTCTGAAGTTGTAAAATACTTTTTATAGATACAGAAAAATAACTGATGTCATATTGATGCAAAAACGGATATGAGTTTCCTTTATTTTTCGTCAAATTCATAAAAAAGGAAAAAACCGAAAGATTCTTTTTGCAAAATATTTCACAAATTGATTTAACAAAGATGTATGATATAATTGTAATTTTTTGTCATAGTAAGTGCAAATGATATTTAAAGTAAATAGAAATAAAATTTTTATATCTGACGCAGAATTTTCCCAACAATATAATAATATAATGATTACCGTGGATTACTGTGAAGTATTAGATAAATTAATAATACGAAATAAACGGTATATTATTCTCACGAAGAAATGCACGGTACAATTAAACACCTATCTATTCAGAAAAACTCGTTGGAAAGAGATATTTTTTTCAGATTTTTTCGTTTTTTTTTTATGAGAGGAAAATGCTCGCGTTGGAGATAAGTGAGCTCGTTGTTAGATGTTTATGCATCAACGCAAGAAGACATCGTTGAAATTGAAATTTGTTTGTCATAAAAGTTCGCCAACCTGCTCATCATACTGTTTTATAATTTTAGCATGAAACCGCAATAAAAGATAGCGTATCAAAGTTGAAGTTTGTTCCATGAAGAAATGTCGGTGATTGTATAAAAATGTAACCATTACTTATAATATTTTGAGATACGATTGGTACTATGTATTGTAATTTGGTAAATATACATAGTGATTCTGATAACTGAATTATAACTCTTTTCTAAGTCAAGATAGGAAAAAAATATATAAGGACAAGTCTTCGTCTAGTATTTAGTATGATTTACCGTTTTGCGATTATATTTTTTCAAACAATGCTCTGAAATGCATTTGCAAGATGAAACAGCACTTAAAAAAAAATCATATTTCTTTTAATGTAAATCAATTCCTTTCATTATCTTACTCTAATAAAGTTATTAAGATAATTGAAAGGTCAATAGATAGATAGATTTTGTATTTTATAAAATTATTTTATTACAAAGGAATCAAATCATTGTAATATTCTAATATTTTCTTTTTTATAACACACACTTTCAAATTAATCACTAGTTGTATCAAAATAAAAAGTTTAACATTCTTCTATGAAAGATTAAATGTTTCCAACAAGATAGTGCATCAGTTCATAATAATTATTGTGTCAAATATTTTATACTTAGATTATGACGAAATATTTGACATAAATTTATGAAGAAAAATTATTAAAAATATAATCTTAAATTTTGATCATCTCGCTTGTCCGATTAGAATTTCCTTGATTTTTTGTATTTGCATAAGGATTCTTAAATATATTTGCAGGTATTTATTTCAGAAAATAATTTGAACAAATTATAATAATTTCGTTTAATATAATTAATGATTAACAATATTATAAAATGTAAGAAAATGTATAACAAATGTACATATATACATACACACATACACGCGTATTCAATACATACATAATTGTATATATCATAAAAACGGTCATTCCAAAGATTGTTGGTACTCCATATCTCTGTTGGTATTTCTTCCATATTTAGCTTTAAATTAATTTAAGCAAACAATTTATTGCATGATGTCGTGTCATATAAAATATATAATATAAACAAGAGATATTTCTCAATTTATATTTTACAATTGAAGTGTTTCTACAAATCGAATCTATACTCAATTTTACACCAAGGAAGCAGTGTATTGTTTCCGCTTCACGTAACATTGATTAAATATTGATCATCCCTAGTGGATTTATTAAACAATAAGCTGAGAAATTTATCGCTTCACAATTCAGTTTTGGCAAATAATCACGTAAGATTGCATGTAATTTTTTCTAATAAAATAAATGTTTAAATTATTCGGCTCACGCAGTAATGATTAAAAGGTCTAGCAACTTTGTAGATTAAGTTCCCACCCACTCTTTAAGCCTTTAGGGTAAATTCTAAAGGATTTCTAAAGGGGGAAAGCGGTCCTCCATGTCACAGGTCGCTCCTCTGGTGGGCTCTCACAAATCTTATTGATAAATTTGCTCTCCAAAGTCGATCGTGCGAAGGATATCTTCCCGGGCGGAAAGAGTTGAGGCAACGATTATCCTGAAACGGGTCCACGTGGCGTACTTGTGCGTACGTGCGCGGATGAAGTAACTCTCTAGACGATAATATATTCGTACTGGATGCCCTTTGTATGTCACCTGTTATTATCGTTTTCCCCTACAGTCGCTTAGGTAGTACGCCTATCGTAATCTCATGTATGTGAGGCACTTTCATAACGAAGACTTGTTTCTTCCGGACGGTAGACACGAGTAGATCTCGCTTTTAGATTTAATATACGAGAACGCATGTACCAGCGCTGTTGGGTATCTTGAAATTCTGGCGGAGTATTCGGAACAAACGCGTTAAGACGGGGAGAAATGGAGTAATTCAGGAGGAGGAGACGCATCTCGAAACATGAGCTTGTGCTAATTTTAATAACGAAGATTTTCAGACAGTCATTAACGAATTCGCTGAGTACGTCTTGTTAAAGATGATAATGGAGAGCGTGGGAGGTGGGGAAGATAAGGCACGGTGAAGGATAAATGAAGAGGTCGACGACGGTTATAACTCATCCGACTTCATCGTCCGACGAAGTAAATGTGGCGCAGCCGGGGTCTGTAGACGAGGTTGGGTATTCCATTGTGCCAACCGACAATCGATTTAGATGTTTTGTATATTCAGCTTCTTATTCAAGGGTTCGCAATATGTATACGTACAGAATTTGTCAATGCAATAGTGTCGTTAACACGAACGATTGCGAGTCGAATGCGAGTCACGAGGGAGTGCGATTCCTGTAACATCGATCGTTGCGGATTTCTCCTGCGATCCGTTGAATAAATAAATGTCCCTCTGCTACGATAATATAGAATGGTTAATCGCAAATGTACATCCGATATTTTAATTACAAATATATGTGAGCTTTTGTTATGAGACAATATCACTGATATTGTCTCATATTTATACAAGATAGTTTTAATAATGAAAAAACTTGTACTCTCGATATATAATGTTTTTACTTAAAGAGTTTTTACTCGTAGAAATCTAATTTCTCTTTTATCCTTTTTAATAAGTTTGTAATAAATTATTATGATGTATATTATTTCAAACATTTTTGCGATTTTAATTAAAGATTTAAAGAACTCGTGTTTTGCACGGAAATCACATTATCATTACTGTTATAAAAATTTTATAAATCAAATAATGTACATTGCTAATATGAATTAGTTTAAATAAGCTTAAAATTAAATATTTCAAAATTTCTTTATACAGTTTATAAATGAAAACTAAATAAAATTGCAATGCAATTAAATGTGCGGTTTGCATGAAAGGTTTTAACATAACAACGAGAAATTTCTTGAGAAATCAATTTTCCACGTATTAACTCATTAAAGCTAATGAGAATGGCAAGCGTTTTCTTTAGAACAATTGCATATTGTCTGTAGAATTATTGAAGAATCTCGACAATTGCATTTCAAGTTTGAGCGATGCTATTATGAATCCTATTTCAATCCAATTTATCTCAGTCGAATAAGAGCACAGCTACTACAAGCGAGGCGGATGTAAAGAAAGGTAAGAAAAAAGATAACGAGAAACCGTACACTTGTTTTTTAACACTTTGTGATATCTACTGCTATTACTTTTACCAGGTTTGTAAGCTAATACAACCTATTTTTCCTCTTTATTGTATTTCTCTCGATCGTATCGCAAGATATTATAGTGCACTAAAAAAAAGTGACACTAATGGTTGAGTGTGGTCTAACTGCCGTTTGGTTCGTTAGCTGCTGGTCGTTCCGGTGAAAATCTGGCCGTTTATTGCACCCTCTTAGACGCAACGAACCTAAACCGGACTGCAATGCTTGCGGGGAGAGAACTTTCTTTTATTTCTATTAACCGTCGAAAGTTCCTCGATCCGGCTACGATAGGGGCGACCACCGCCAACACTTCTACGTAGCTTGTTTCGTCGCTTTTTCTTTTTTCATTTCCGTTTCGAGAAGCGGACGTCCGAAGGAAATAAGGAAGCTACGGCTGTACGCGTCGGGAGTAATTAATCCAATTAACCACGACGAAATTATTTAAATCGCCGTAATCAGCGTAACCGACGACGGCGCATTAAATATTTCAAACTTTTAATTCGAGTATATTACATGGCAAAGTAGTACTTTCATTGAAATGAAATTTTCTACTTAAAATATTATGTGAGCTAAATCCGAGATATCTGCTGTAATATACAGCACGATATATTTTTGTAAATTTAACATGCTAACGAACCGTGTGTTTTATTTTTTATATATTTATTTCTATATTTATTGTAATACGGTAATTTATTGCGAATACAGCATTAACATATTTTAATAGATTTATTTTAATCATTATTTTCACAGTTCACATTATTTTCACATTTGTATGGCATGACAACATATTCTTGGTAAAAGATAGCAAGGGAGAAGCCATTGAGAACGACATAATCACTTTTCTGACTGCCCGAACAAAGATAAAAGCCACTGGTTTGTATCTCGTGCCCTTCTGAATTTTACGACGGTACGTTTCATCGTCAGATATTGAATGTTAAAATTTGTCACTTCAAAAGTCTGAGTAAAATAAAATAAGTTTTGAGTGACATAGAGAATGATATATCCGTGTACAGAAGGAATATCCTCATCTAAAATGAAAAAAGGAGAAAAGGTTCGTCCCTTACAATTTACCGCGCAAGCATGTGTTTAAGATGTCGCGAAATTTATGTTAAAACATGCAGATTTCCGGGAAAAGTTAGTCATGTCGCGCACCATCTTTCGCAGCACTATCGGTTCCTTCGATTTTCAAGGCACATAGTTCTCTCAAATATAAAGCCTCGTGCATTCAATAGAATAATGCCATATTTGCATTTCGTTTTGAAGACCTGATTCCATCCGGTATGCCCTGCGTAACGTCACGCGCTACATTGTTCTCACATGTGAATTCACGAATTCGCTATTGTCGCTGACGACGCGACGTAACTTCTTCCATTCTACATTGGCACCGCGGACGTGCCTTTAAGCTATGACCCAGAATCGCGAGGTATAAAATTGTCGCAAAGTGGTTGGCTTTTCGATTTGGTAAACACAGAAAATCAGGGTTTCCGTGATTTCATTATTTGCAATGAGTTTATGCGAACTCTATGTAATATGACATAGCAAACGGATATGCTTCATTACACGATATTGTATGTTCCGATTCATGTATAATCTAATCACTTATAATTTGATATACTATCAGGATGTTCCAGATGCAACGGAATTCCTTCTATTCGCAAAATTGTAAACGGAAATTTCGTTCTACGCTATCTTCTCTCGTGATTTACAATACTTATTACAATATTAAATATATACATTTATACGTATAAAATATTTATATACAAATATTTTAAATTAATTATAAATTTATATAATTTTAAATTAATTATTATATAATTTAAAAAAATTTAAATAAAAAAAAATTCTTTTTTTATTTAACATTAGAATTATACAATATCAAAGTAAAATTTGAGATATTTGATTTAAATAACATCTAAATATTTTTAATGGAGAAGGTATTGTAGCCATAAGCTTTATGTTGAGATATTATAAAAGATGTTAAAAATACGCTTGAAAAAATATATATTCTGCGATATATGTAGAATGCGAATGAATGTAACATATAAATATTCTATCACAAATCCACAGCGGAAAAAAACATTTATAATATTTCCTGTCAAAGTTTGAGTGCCTTTCGTATCCCAAATTCCAATCCATGCTGAAAACAGCTTCAGTAATCCCCAAAGAGTAATTCGGATTTATACTTCCGCGCACGGTGACCTGCGTCCTGTGCGCAAAAACGTACAACTTTTCCCTGCAGCTTTTTCAGATTCGCAGAGTTAAGAGGACACTGAAATATTGCGAAAGCCGCTCCTAGCGCGCATTGCAATAAGAGAAATAGCCGATAAGAAGCTTTTGGCCTAACTCAAAGTTTCAATAGCAATTCGCTCGGGCTATAGAGGAAGTTTGGCGTGAAAGTTTTCGACAAACCGTAATTTACTAAGTCAAAAACGGAGGTAGAAAGTGGAAACTCTCCTTATCAAAGGTATAATTGTTCATCAAAAGATGTTCCGTGGCGAAAACTTCACCAATGTTTTGGGAAATAATGTTACGCTATTATTTCTAGAATGCAGAAATACCAATTTTTTTTTTAATTTTGCAAAAACCAATTTATTTTACGTTCTAAAACGTTCCGTACGTTGAAAATTTAATAAACAATGTTGAGAAAAAAAGACTAGGAATTTTTGGAAATGGTTGGTCACAATGTAAATTTATTAAAAATTTTAACTAAAATTAAAACACAAGTTTTTAATTTTTTGCTTTGTATACAACGTATTACAAATATGCAGACCTATTTGTTTCACCTTTTTTCATGACTGTTTATTCTATAAAAATAGTTTTCTCCTATTAGCCTAACGAGCAGCTCTGGCGATTGCGCCGACAAAATTCCAGACGCGGCTCGTCTATTAAAGATGCAAAAATCCACAACGCTTTGTTAGAATTTGCCGAGGAGATCTCTATTCTGATATTCATACGACGTGAGATTCCTAACCGAGATTCGAGTCTACGGCAGATTAATGGCGACTCTCATCCTCGCGCATGCCGCCGCTGGGCAGAGCTTCTGAGGATCCGTATATTCCACTTCACATATGCGTCTAAGTGTGCGCATCTGTGTGTTACATACAGGCGTGCAAACGCATGCCTATCGCACGAGTAAGATGGATATCGATCGGTGAATATCAAACGAGAAACGCAAAAAGAAGAGGCTTTCCGAATTCTCTGTATCATATCGTCTTAAATGCTTAATGTCTGCACTTTCCGTCGATCATTAATAAGAGGTCGCTTACTCAACGTCGCTGGTTTCACTCTTTCACCCTGGTCGTGAAAATCTCCTCCCTCGTGGCTACTCTGAGTATCCGTCGACAACTCTTGCGGTTCTCATCTGCCAGTGTGGGATGTGGGATATCTCATGCTCTCTCTCCTTTTCTTTCCCTCTTCCTCTCTTCCCTTTCTTTCTCTCACCCTTTCTGTCCCCTTTATTCTCGCCTCTGTCGTGTTACGGACACCCTCACGCATTACTAAGACGAATAGCTCCCTCGTGGTGTCGTGCAATCTCCGCAAAACACGCGCAACCATCAACGAGCCTGAAACCAACTCAGTTGCAGTTCCTTACATACATACACTGTACTGTCGAGCATTTAATTCTTCATTACCGTGATTTTAAACAAATTTGCCGGATTATATTTATGACGTGTGCTAAGATTCTGTTTTCTCTCACTAACATACATAACATATTATTGTCTAGAATCAACATTTCCAAAATAAGTAAATCTTATTTTTTTTAAATATTTTTTCAAATAGATAAATTAATTACCACAGTATTAATTAAAAACCACAGTATTTGAAGGTTAATTGTATAAGAAATTGGTTTTATATTGGTGATTTGTTTGCATTTACCATTGGAAAAAAAAAAAATTTTTCTAAAAAAAAAGTTTATGCTTTTTTAATTTTTGCAAACACATTCAGTCAGCGGAAACGAATCTGAGGCAAATGACAATAATTACATCTCAACAAAACAATAATTACATGTCTGCCAGGAAACGTAAAACATCGCTCAGCATTATTTTCTGTCAAGGATAAGATGCAGTCTGTCTCAAGTGCGTACATATTGAACATGCGTCATGTCAGACGGCAGGTAAACATTTTATGCGGGGAGAAACTACGAGTTATCCGTTTATGTTATATGGTGCATCCGCTAGATCAAGCATCGTCGCATTAAGCTAGTTTCTGTTTAGGAAACGGGTGGCAGGATGCGACGAGGTTAATTGCAACCACGGAGACATGCACGGGGGCAGACTCACGAGACACGTGGCACGGAAACACGGCGTCTTCATAATCCGGTGTCGCCTCCGGTCGTAAGATGTGAAACGTTTTGGGTGATCTCGTGATCTCGGAGGTGCCCAAAATCAGGACACGTTTAGTACCAGCTAATCTGATTTAGCTGATTTAGACTTTCTCGCTTCGCGTATTTGCAAGCGTATGTAATGTATTCACGGTATAAAATGTTTCCTCGAAGCATGAGTTTGAAGCAATGTGTCTCCCCCATGAACGCAAAACCTTGTCTTTACTGCGTGAGTAGCGATCTGTGCGCAAAACTTATCACGAGTAGAAACGCGTTAACTTCTAAATAAGATTGATAGTTGAAGTACGAAAAAGAGAGATATTAAATTTGAGAGATATTATGAGATGTGAAATAATATTTTCGAAAGAGAGTATATTATTATTACAAATATTGATGTGATAAAATTGGAACGTTCTGTATAATTATCTGCGCCGAAATATCTCATGCAGGAAGAATTAACACGTGAGATAGAACAAAATATATATTTGTGTTGTAATCGTTGTAATTTTTTTCGATCTATCACATTATACATGTGACAGCTTATATAGTTTTAACAACTAATTAAGTACATCTATAGTAATATAAGCGCATATAAGTACAATTATATATTTAAATATAATAAAGATTTGCAAATTAAATTTGTAATTAATTCGTTTAGCAAATTATCATTTTTGTATTAATATTAATAATTTAATTAATATTAATAATTAGTATTATTATATTTATTATTAGTAATAACTATTAGTTATTATTGATATTATTATTCAGATTAATATTATATATTATTTTTACAGCTCTTTATTTAATCTCGATGATAGATTTAACAAGTCAGCACATAATGCAATGCAAAACTTAAGTTCATCGCTTCGTTCATTCGAAGAGGCGTCATCATAAAGTGAAGAAATATTCAGATTTTGCGGTTGCGTATATATAATCAGGCAATTTCGATCCGATACGTACTTTATGATTTTTCATGCTGTGTGGAATTCATCGAAAAACACTTTCATACTCGAATTTTCATGGATAAAGTACGTACCTAGCTTATGTAAATTCGGATAGGATCCAACTGCAAGTTTAAAATAAGTTGACATTAATTGGCTGTTTCTAGACAACGAAATGGTTTAATTAACGAAACCATGCTTAAATATGCAAATTTCGTTGACGAGATGTGATGTTCAATCGGCAGCCTTCAAGTCCTAAGAATTGAATCTTACAATCGATATAATAGATATCTAAATAATTTGTACGTACTTTATACGTTAATAAAAGTCATCCTGATTAGCAATTAATTTCTATAATTACCGCTAGAATGAGTTTAACACGTTTGAAACACTTCGCTTTTACGTACATATTTTACATGACGCAGAGCATTGCACTGATGCGTTTGAAGGTATTAAAAATGTTACGCAAGCAAAATGAAAACGACAAACCACACGCTAATAATGTAATGGTGTACATAAAATAAAGTTCCTCCCATCGTTGTTTGTGTCTCTCATATTTCTTTCTAATTAGAAAATAGTCGTGGACAATGCAAGAAATTACGGCGTGTCGCGTTTGCGGTGCACGAGACACTGCTCGTGCATCATTTTAATAGACAGTATCAAGATGCATCTAACGATATGCCGCATTGTGTCCTGTTGAGGCATTAACTATGAGATATCGCCAGAAGCGAGCCACCTGTCTCTCTTGTAGACCATCCTTATAAGGTTTCATGTGGTTATCTACGGCAGAAATCTTGTTTGGACTTGGCACAGAGCATAGGCAAACATTATCCTTAACTCCGTGTTTGTCTCTTTAAACCGTAAACGGTTTGTCACTTTAAGTGTAATATAGTAGGAAATCCCTATATTACCCTATACGTAGAGTAGGAAAAATGAATTGTATATCATGTAATTAAGTTCGGACGATAACAATTGCAGGTGACTTTTCCGTAAAAATAGTGTGGATTTTGTTTTGCCTTTTTGTTTTCCAATTGTTTTCCGGCAATATTTTCCGGCCACTTGCATGGAGATTCGTAATATGTGTATAGCCATTCTAGATAAATTATCACTAGTTTGTTATATATTTCGTTATCCAAGTTAGTCTTACCTGTAAAAATATCGCGTTTTATTTCTTCTTTTCTCGTGACTCGTCCGTCCGTTGGAAACACATTTCCCCTTTCCAAACCGTTGCCCCACGATCCTTTCGCGGTGCACGAGCTGTTTTCTCATTGCCACACGTTTGATCCTTGCGATCGACGAGAGAGTGCTGGCGATACAACGGTGGAAAACGATTTCGTGAAGTTGGAAATGGAACTGCGAGCGGTAGTTAAGTAAATGGGATCGCTCGTGACGCGGGTGGTCGTCGTGAAAATCGGGTTGGACTCTTCAAACGCGATACAAGTTTGTATCGGGAGCGAAGTGACACCGAGTCTTGTGGCGAAGCACCCTCTGAGATCTCAAGCGAAGTGGTTCGCCCTAGAACACGTGGCGCTCTTACCACCTAAGGATCGTTGGGTTCTTATTTATCTGGGCTGCCACGTCTTCTCCACTATCATTCCGAAGAGTCTCACATTCTTCAAGGACCCTAGTTTTCATTTTGGCGGGTTCACCATCTTCCCAAATTCTACCGCGCTGCTTCTCGATACGTGCTCCAGATGATCAATGAGTCCTGAAAAATGATAGTTCACCTATCCCTGGATCTCGTCCAAGTTACTAGTTACATATTTATCGTGGCATTGTGCACCGACTTTCGGTATCTTCTTTTCCCGCGCGACGAGTTCATGGAAATTCTGATACGTCTTGTGAAGTTTGTCAATATATCACTTTAATATCGCGATATTACGTCGACGAGTTTTGATAAATGTCGTCGTGCGCGACAGCGATTATGGCGGGGTGTTTTTTCCGTAATTGAATGAAATCTCGAAGAAGTGACAAACAACTTTCTCAATTATTACCCCAGGTGAGATATAAAGAATTCAGAATACTGTCTCTAGAGACGTTAGAAGTTACCGGGGAAATCCGTTACTGGGAACTGTCAGGGGTACTCTTACCGTGAGTCGCCCTGCGTACACATAAAATAGAATTCACAACTTGATAAGCATATGCAACGTAACGTTGAGAAATTGGTCACATAGGTTACAAACATAAAACGCGAGACAATGTCCCGTACCTACAATCGGTCGTCGATTCAACGCTTTAGTGCCACATCGTAAAAGATATTGATATTCTTTACATCTGGTATACATGTAATGGGTGAAAGTGTCGAGGTGAGTGTGCAACAGTGCCAAGAAGAGGTGATTCCGTTCTGTTCCACATCGTAGCAAACAGGAATAACACTCTATCTCGGCGGACAAAATTGATACTATTCCTTCGTGTTTTCTTACTCTTTTTCTGATAACGGTTTCAGTCACTCCGTGCCGCGTATTACGAAATTGATATCGCTGAGAAGCGAGCAGTTGTGTCGCTATATGAGGAGAATTGTTTATGTTACATTGAAGTAGAGCATGTATATTAATATGGAGAGGTCTTTTGATGGCAGGTAGAGATAAAATATCTCCTATCCATATATATGATTTTTTTTCTTTTGTTTTCAAATCATCGGTTATCGGTTATCTCATTTTAAGATATGCTATTATGGAATAAAGATTATTTTTGCAACACATTGTGTGAATAACATACAAATATACATGTTTAACAATTTTTAAAAAATATGTTACTTTCGACTACGAAATGATCTGATTTTTATGCACCGTGTTGATAATTCACGTATATTTTATCTCGATGATGTCATTCCTTTGAAAGAAAAGAATTAGTTCTACAAAATTTAATTTATGTGACAATGTAACCGAAGATTTTTACGCATCACCGCGAAATGTAATCACGACTCTCATATTCCATTAAAAGGGACATTTCCAACAGATATGACGACGAGCGCATCTGCGTATCTTCTGGTTTAATTTAAAATATGCATTTAATGGTAAAATGTCTTCGGGCGTGCGAAGAAAAAGTTCCTCGTCGTCCTTCATCTCGTGAATGTAAGTTATTTCATCTTTTCTCAGGGAAACTAAAGGGGGATGAGTTTCTATCGGAGCGCAAGGCAAAGAAGATAACGTATTTACGTTCGCGGTATCCCGTTCTTTTTTTTCTACAATTGCAATTTCGCGAGATCAAATCCATCTCGGAAACATACGTTTCTGTCGACTGTAGGAATAACGCTCCCGTCTGTATTTGTATGAAATTGAATATTACGGAGGAAGGTCTCTAACGGTTGTCAAATGAGCTCCGACGATTCGGGATATTACCTCGCTTTTACGATCGGATTATTTTTTGTTTTTACGGCGCCGGATAAAGTGAATCTTTTGCTGAGTTTTCAACGGAAAGCAATGGAAGGCTGTACTTTAACATTAATGTCAACCGGTGCCTTCTGTAAACCGTTTGTCTCAGATTTAGTCGTGACGTTCGGAGATTTGCTGGTGACGCCCTTACCAGGTCCATCGTCCCGACACCGTGCGAGTTAATCCTAGAATTTCGATCGACTACTCTCTGCAACGCTCAATGACACGTACACGAGAGAAATTCTGTCTTCCGTTCCATCGTGTTTTTTCTCTGCTGTGCAAAGCTTAAGAAACTCATTTTTATCCAAAAAGATTGCTTTTTGTCTGCAATTAATTTTCCGAACGTAAGATTTTAATGGTTTCTCAAAAAATACGTGTGGTTTTATTCTTCACAAAACTGCAAATGAATTATATCAGAAGACCGCAAAATTAAAATTGCGCATTATTGTAAATTCATTTCTGCCATTTTTTTATTCGACATTCAAAGGTAGAGTTTTGAATATAATAGTTGTTTAAATAGTATTTTTTAAATTTATTAATATTATAATTTAATGAATAAGATTAAGAACAATGTTAAAACATATTTATATACTTAATTTATTTTATCAAACATTTATATGCTTAGTTCATACATTTATACTTATTGTTAGTACATAAATATTTTTTAAAATTTATTTCTAAAGTTCCAGTAAAATTAATTTGTGTATCTCACAGCACACGACTCAATATGTTGCTTTTCCTTGGAGATGGTTCGTGATACACGGTTTGACTTGAAAATTCGGTTATCTTCGAATATATCTACCTGCAGGTTCTTGGCCTTGGGCGAGATTCAAGATTTGTCGCTACGCTTACACAGGAGATTGATCTACATCGCGGTTGTAACGCAATCCATTGTCGGGTATGGGCTATCCTCGAATTACTTTACCGCAGATTTATCCTCGATTCACCGGGATTCACTCCAATCACGCATTGCCACCGGCCTGCTACGTAACGTGGTATCGCGGCGTGGTTTACGATCGTTCCTTGCAGATTTAGCTCGAGTCTGGCTGGCAATGGCATCCCGGGTCCTTAATTTACGAGCTGCGTGGCGCCCACGGAAGCTAGACGTTCTCCTTGTCCAGTTAACAATCGCAATAGGTGAGATATACATGGGTGAGATACACTTCGAACGAAAGTCGAAAATGTCGACTTTCGAATGTCGAAAGTGTGTTTTCTTACGCGTTTCGGTGGAGCACGAGGTGAAAACCCCAAGAGTCGCGATGGCTAAAAAGACGAAATGTAAGCGCGGCTATCTAACGCCACCGATGCATCTTTTTTTCCCTTTGGAAGACGAGAGGAATGGTACTTTTTGTTTGCACGCGGGATTCGTTCGCCGCTTCCGCTTCCGCAGATTCATTTGTTTTGCACACGAGATACTCTGGCCTCGCACGAGAAGAGAGTTAATTCTTCAGAAAATATTTCTCTCTGTCTTGATCGCGCGGTCGTTCGTAAATCCGCAGAATAATTTAGGCGACACGCGAAAGCGCTTGCTCGTGAAGGTAACAATGAGAGTAACTGAATTGTGAAGTTTCAATGCACAGCGGTGCATTTTAATGTTTGCGGCTTAAGGTTGACTGTTCTGTACTATCCTTAAGCTTTTTAATAAGCTGGTCGTCAGTAATGTATTAATTCTCGTGTTACTTCGTGTAACGTGGAATTCGTAGTATTTATAAAACTTTAGATACACATCCATATCTCTCGGCAGCGTGTGTGCTAGATAGGAAGCTGGCGCGTTGCGTTACCAAATGGAATGATTGAACACCGATAATCTAATTCGCAACGGTTTCGTTCTCGAAGAACAAATCACGCGGGCCGACAGAAATTTTCCCTTTGTTCCGAAAAATCCGGCGTCATACGGTTTGTTAATTGATGAATGAGAGTTGAACGAGTTTTCCTGTGTACCTCCGCGTACGTGGATTGCGTAACGTCGAATTCGCTTGGCAAATTTGATTACGGTGTTTTGTACATCAAGGCAGACGAAAAAAGTCGTGGATTATTTGTGATATTCGCTGAGCAAGGCACGTGGGGGTCGATATATATGCGGGGAAGATAGTGGAGTGTTGTCTGACACCTACCGAATCTGTCGCACTACTTGCACGCACGTATGATTTCCGGCCGAGGAAATTCGAACTATCGTCGGGAATGAATTACGCCCGAAACTTTTCCGACATTAAATCTGCTTCTGTCCGACGTTGCGCCAAAAAATGTTTTCCAGCACGAAAGATTAATTCTCGGTGGCGGTCGTCGTTTTTTGCCCTGTTTTTGCTCGCTCATCGAATTAAACGCGCGGAATTGCTGAATGTTAATTCTTAATTTGTCGTTGCGTTCTTAACGCGTGTTCTTTCTTTCGGAAACCCACGCAGAAACACGTATCTTCATGCTATTCTCGCATTCCTCCCGGTAACTTACGAACATTACTCTAAATCAGAGTAATGGGATTTAGCTGCACATTTCGAGCCGATTGTCGACGTCTACTGGTTTTTTTTGCCGCTACGAGCCGTCGGACACGTACGTGTAAATGACAAGAAGCGAGGTGCTTTATCTTTTATCAGGATTGTCTGTACCATTAGTACAATAAAATAGTAAACAACAAAAAATAGTTAGTTAATTATCAACAACAAAAATTATTAATCTTAATCCCTCCAACTTTTTTCCGCCACTTAATTCCTCCAACCAGAGTATTTTATGTCCAGTGCGTTTTTCACTATGTTAATAGTTTCGAAAAATTTCACAAAAATGTTTATAATCTCTTTATATTTTCAACTAAAAAGCAATATAAAGAAAATTTGGAAATTATTTATTTAAATATTTTTTATAACAATTATTTGTTAAAAAACGCATATTACAACTAACGACTCTTAGAAATGGGGGGAAGAGCATGGGCGACAATGGTTGAAGGGATTAGGGTTAATACTTTAAAGTTATTTAAAAAAGGGAAAAGGTTCTAAGTAGATACTTAATATTACTATTAAGGAGATTACAATTTCATCGTACTTATAATACAAATACTCTCGAGAGCATCTTACACGCTTCTGGTGACTTGTTACTAATAATATACAAGAAGTTGACGTCGATAACAAAATTGGTCAGAAATGTGCAATTTAAATCCTAGCTCTGTTCCAAATTTTCGCATCTCCACGCTACATCCCCTAATTCTCGAGTCCAGCCGCGACTATCGTAGATCTCTTTTGCGAATTCTCCATTCCGGCGGAGAGGAGGACAGGAAACACCGCTTGTGTCGCGAACGATAAAACTCTCGCTCGACCGCGCGCCGGACACGAGAGCATTTTAATCGCGTTATTTTATTTTCACTTTTTTCTCGCGCCTCGTCCACGCGTCCGTGCGTCGAGAGCTCCAGTAATTCAGACATTTGGCGTGTGCTCTTGCGTAGATACGCGCGCGTACGTGCCAGTGAAAAGTTTATCGTAAAGAGCGCGACGATTAAAGCGCCAGAAATGTCGTGACAGATTTGCAGCGAGGATATTGGGAGAAAAATGCAGATATTTCGAAAAAATTGTTGATAGGATTTTTTTCCTGCAAAAGTTACATTGATCGTAAGAAATAAAATGTGTGTTAAGCAAATCGTATATTTTTAATATCAAAATTGTTGGTTCTTATAATTAAGGAACGAAACGTTCGTTTCCCTGAAAAACACAATTCACATAATGTGCGATAATAGATTTGGTTAGCTATGTGAATTTTTGCCGATATGAATCGATTAATGGGACAATTTGGCACACTTGTAAAAATTTGTAATATACTTGCGAAGGAATGGGACCATCCATTAATTCAAAACTAGTCCTCTCTCGTTTCCGTGAAGATACTTATTTTCCCAAACGGCTGGTGAACCCAATTTCTCCAATGACTATGCAATCCCGGACCGAATGGGGCGACTCTAAGACGGGAAAATAAGTCGACAGCTTAACGATCGCGGACATTTTATTTAAAAAATACGAGAGCCATTTTACGATGTAGATGAAGACCGGAGAAAGACTAAACTACCCCGTAAAGATATCACGAATGCCAAGAAAATGTATTATCGGGATAATGCGTGAATGTAAATGTGTAAGCGTGAATGTAAACTTGTGAGCTCATAACGCAGCTTTTCGTATTACTTCATAACATAAACTTGGGAATTTTTGCATTTGAAACGTCGAGTAAAAGTAAATCGAGTTATATAACATTTTGTATGATAAATTATTTTCAAATCACTTTAGCAGAGTTTTAAACTTTTATGCAAACCCGCGATTGTATCGCGGATGAGTCCCGCGATGAATGGAGATTTGACGCAGCAGCTGACGAAAAAAAAAGGAAATACAATACACTCATAAAGGAAAATTACAAATAAGAAAAATGTTGGTTTTTTATGAATGTTGGTTTTATTTAGCTGTGAATAGAAATACGCGTGTAATGCCGTATGCCCTTGTGTAGTAACACTCGAATATCATCGGTACGTACATTTACGCGCGAGAGATGTGACTACACACACAGACGTGCGTTAAATTTATTGAAGCTTTGTTGGCTCGTAGAATGGCGCATGGTATCGCATGCCCACGCTTTTTTATTCACACCGGTTGGAGCAAAGGGACCGCGTGTTCTGTGTGCGATACAGCAACGACACTTTTCAGTTCTGAAAAAATAATGCCTTTATTACACGAGAGACACGGGCGACGTTTGCGATTGATTGGTCGCGCCAAACCTAGAGGTATGTATCGCGTAAACTGTCCCCACGCATAATCACTGCGCTAACACACGAAATGTCTGCAGCAATGACTGTTTTTTCAATTTTACATTTGCACGCATCTAATGTATTCCTGGAAAAAAAATATTTCAAATATTTCAACGTTATCTTCTCTTTCAAAAACTGTTGCTGTTGATTTATACACGTTTTTTCAGGTGCAAGGATTCTTCGATTTTAAATGACATGGCATATAAAGTAAATATAGAGTATATCCTAGTGAAACGTGTTCAAGAGATTTAAAAAAAATCGTCTAAAGAGATTATTCCAATACGCGAGTTAAAGAGCGATAATATCTTTCTGGTCAATTAATATTGAATCGTTGCTAAAGTCACCTTTATCCAGTTTCACTGCTCGTAGCAAATTGGATTGCATTGACAAAATTAAGTTTCAAATACTTTTTTTTATCTATTCTACGCTTATATTGTTCCCCTTTTGAAGCTAATGGCACTCGTCTGTGTCGTCGGGGTCCGTATGCCCCGGAAATACAAATTGCCCTCTGATTGTAATACCGCAGCGATTTGTTAATCAATCGAAGACGATTCGTCGAGTTCGGCACGACAACCCTCGTCTCAATATTGTAATCTTTGCTCTCTCTCTTTCTCTCTCTGTCTCTCTCTCTCTCTCATGATCGGCGTTTTATACGAGCCATTATTTGTTTGCGACACAGCGCATTTTGTCGGTCGATCGAACGGTTTGATGTTGGACGTTTCTGCGAGTGTATGTCTAATCGAGGTCCGCTTCGACACGAATATTCGGGGCCGATTATAGTGGTTAGCTTAATTGCATCGACGCAATTTCTCGACTGGCTTGCGGGTTAGGCTCGCCGGGTTTGGGGTCGGCATTAACGCATGCTACTCGAAACGAGCCGACACGGCGGTTGTCGATCCGTTCGATAATCAGCGCAATATATAGAGCCGCGCACAAAGCGCGCGTACAATCACGCAGGTACATGCACATGCGTTTGCCAAAAAATGGAATAAGAGTTAAAAAACATTTCGGATGAAACGGTCGTCTCTTTGGTAACTATTGATTCGAACGTAAGCGCTTTGGGCATGGATCTTCAGCGTTTTGCGTTACTGCTGTTGTGCGAGTTGCGGATTAAAGTGTAACGAGCGTTTTAAGAGAGCACGCCTGTTTGAAATGGTGAAAATCGTCGTGTTCTTCAAAGAGATCCGCGGACGAGATGAAAATCGGGGATTGCACGATTTTCAGACGTTTATTTTTCGCGTGGTACTTTTTTTTTTAATAAAAGAAAATTAGAAACAGAATGTCATTGCGAATGCGATGTTGTTGCTCCGTTGAAATATAATTCTTATCTCGTAAGGTAACCCGCGGCTATCCTGCAAGTTGAACCGGCGCTTTGAAACAAAGAATGCCGCGGGCACGCATTACTCGTAATGAATATCGCTATCGCGCGATACTCGAGACAGAAATCGTGCCTGCGAAGTGAAATTCAGGCGCGAGATGAACTTTTGATATGAACGATATTATCAAAGGCGAAAAGACATTTCCGCGTTTCCGGCATCCGCCCGAACGAAGTTACGGAGATAATCGCTTCGCGACTCTGTCGACTTTGTTATTCTTCGATTCACGGATCTCTCGATGCTATCGCACTCGGCGAGTCGCGATTGTGCCGAGCGCGTTTTGTCCGAGACACGAACTTGGACCATTAATATCCTCGATTCTCGAACGCGGGAGTAACTTTATAGAGAGTTCGGTCTTTTGAGCAGTAACTGATCTCGTAGGTGCACGGATAATTTCCGCGCGAGCTTCCGACATAATTGAACCGGCCGGTATAATTGAGCCGCGCGACTCAAGGCAAGTTAATAACTGTCGCTTTAACGAAAAGCTGCGTCTCTTTTACGGCGCGCGAGAAATTGTGGACGTGACGATTGATCCGGGAAAAAATGTCGCACGATTTTCTCTCTTTTTTCTCACTTTATATAAATTATATTATATTATATAACATTAAGGCATGCGGAATGAAATCTCGTAGCGTGATTTTTCATTCACAGCCTTGAAGAGAGAGGGAAAAGTATACATATACATCTCTTGACACATGTCGATAGGACGAATGTGCCGTTGACGAATCGCCGTTGACAGTCAACGGTGTGGCTTATGCGATAAATTGTGTTTTAATTCACCCGCTCCGTTCGGTACATCGCGACCCTCCCGAAATTACCTCGCTCTAAATTAACAGGCGCGTTTTATATTGCGCTCGTCAATAATCGATATTTCGTGTCTGTGCGCCTACGTATAAAGCCTATGCGCTCGAAGCGAAATATGTTGACGTCCTACCCTCTGTAGGTTTGGCTCGTTGAATGTGTTTGGCCGCGTCTCGATGCATGTTCTGATTGCTTGTTCAGTAAATGCAGATTAGAATTCGAACTGAATACGCTACGACGTCGCACGTTTAACAATTATTTCTTTTTAATAAACACATACGCGGGAATGAATATCGCGTGATAATCTTTCAGCGTTCAGTTTGATAATGGCAAAAAATAAAATGAAAAAAATAAGTCACTCATAAAATGCCGAGTTTAATCGTGTTCGTGAAATTTGCACGTATATATTTGATTGTATCTGCTTTCGATTCTCATTCGTTAGATCTGTCTCTTTAATTCAAAATATTTCCCACAGACGGACACAGCGAGGTTTAAATGATCGAAAATAATTTGCCTGTTGGCTAGTTGTATCAATTATTCAAGATCGATTATCTATTATTTATTTCCTTAGAAAATTCTATTAAGATAAAAAAACTTTAAACCAGAAAGAAGGAGAAATATTTGCAATTTAGAATTTAGATCTACGAAAAGAATTTAATGCTTTGCTCAATTCTACTATACTCTCGCTATAGCCATATGTGAGCAATGTGTATGTGCTAAGCGTGTGAGTGTGTACGTCTAAATAAATACGAAACATGTGTGTTTGACACGAGCGTGGTGACGATATAAATAACGCAAACCACTCACCGCATATCTCACGATTACTTTCCCCATCGAGAGGATAACGAGCCTCATGATTCACTATTCATCCCTTTATCTGTGGAAATGAATATTCGATAATCGCATTGCTAAAACAGACACAGCGACCTTTAATTCACAGACAATGAGCGCATTCTCTGATCTGTCCCGATCCGTTCGCTTTGACACTAATTGATCCTAGTGAATCCGATCGGTCACGTTGCTCCCGATAATCTGATGCGTGTTCTCCGAATACAAAGACACCCCCGGAGAGAAATGGCTTTGTGACTATGAAAGCACGCGCTGGCGCGTCTGGAGAGCACTGTTCGTTGAAATACCCCCGTGATCTGTCTTTCTTCTCTGCACGTCGTCCAAGAAGCTACGGAATTTAGATGGGAAAGCCAAGTCAACTGATACTGTATTTTGCATGCTGCGCAATGCGATCGTCTACTTTGTAGAAAGTGTCGCGCGCATCAGATTCGGGCGTGAAATCGATCTTCACAAGAACCCTCCCTATTCGGTGTGCCGGTTGTTATTTGCTTGAATTGCCAGTACATTCAAAAACGTAAAATAACGTACATTCAAAAACGTAAAATAACGTATGATATATGGATTAATACAATATATCATTAATATGAGTTGGATTAATGTAAAATCATGTTTGATCTAAGAGTAATGTGAGAAGAAAATTTAGAGGAAAAAAAGAGAGAGGACGAAGGGAAAGAGGTGAAGGAAGAAGAAAAAAGAAAGAGAGAAATAATTCTTTTTTATAAAATAAAAAAAGAGATTTTATATGTTATAAGAAAGACCTATTTTAAAAAATAAAATGAATAAATCTTGATAAAAATGAAATAGAGAATAAAGTACAATAAAGAGAGATTATTCTTTTACATTTTGTTATAATATTAGAATATTGATCAAGTCCTGGGTTCTATAATGGAACCGTTAACACTTTTCGTTCCAGAAATCCATTTATTCCATAGATTCCGTTCATCTGTCGCTTTTATATGATACGATATCTGAACCAGGAAAGAGTACGATAATATAGCAGTAAATGAGACGTTAACCGCTTCGCGCGCAGGTGTGTCCTTTCCAATATCCTTTTTCGCGGCGGCCGGCGATCCATGTTCGAGCGTTAAAACGTTCCCTTAAATATCGCTCGTGCTCAAGGGTGAATTACGGTTTACTCCGGCAACGTCGAATGTATTCCAAAGGAAAAGAAGAGAGAGAGGGAAAGGAAAAGAGAGGCGCATGACGATGTAGAATCGAGCTTACACGGCTCCGTACGGCGATTTCTTAGGCACTCACCGCAATAAGTACCCATAATGTTTCGAAACGCGGAGCAAGCGAAACCATCTCATCGTTTACCTACTATCACCCGCTTTTCGCCTATAAAACGACGGTCTTAACGGTTATCGGCAGATTGCACAACCTCTTGAAGAATACTAATAACGAGGTCGAGTTGTAAGCGAATTTTCTGTCTGACGGTCGCGAACTAACTTCGATCTGTTTATGGTCGTTGGAACATGTAAAGTTCAGCATTGTAATCGATCTTATTCATGCGTGTAATTTCACCCAAGAGGCAAAGTCGGTCGCAGAGTGAGTGATAAAAACTTATTATCAAAATTAACTTAGCGTTACGATTAAAAGGTTATATTCTCGCTTGATTCTTGACTACTGTTTGTTCTTGACTACTTTGAGGGCTGTATGTTAGGAAAGGTGGAAGTCTAAAGTACATAGACGACCGAGAAGCAACTTTGCGTCAGGTTAACGTATGCTACTGTTTCAGTCGAGATATTAGGTGCAGGAGGTTGAGATGTTAGATAATCTCTCCCGCTTAGAACGTACCTTCCAAACAACGTATGAGAAGTAAAGCGAGCTGTTATATTCTCCTACAGTGTTATACGATTAAATTAGGATATATCTTGATATGTTATATCCTAACTAATGTTAGGCTTAAGAGATTGTAGCCCGAAAGGATTCGGTTGGTCTCCATGACGCTCACGCACGATAAATCTTCATGATATTCATATCTGCCAGACGTGTTATGTCAGTTGAATTGACCGTGAAAATTGTGGAAACTCGAGGGATTTAGATCAAAGTTTCTAAAAAATAAAGGAGAAAGTTTTTTTATACATAAGATTGGGGAAATGGGAAATAGTTTCTGCGGATTAACAATAAGACGACTACGTAATAAAGGCGAAACTTTTTCCGCATCTTCGTGTAGCACGTTTCTGCATTAAGATTAGGATTTAAGAAACAAGTCTCGGATACACGGAGATGATGGGTGAAGCAATGTGAAAACAAGTAAGCTAACGTAAGGACGTAAAATTATACCTAACAATGATCCAAGTTACATTGCAAAAACACGCCATTATAAGGAAAACCGGAAACAAAAGTAACACACAAAAGTAACACACATACAAACGTATCAGATGTGAACATACGCACATTAATAAATGCATCTACGAGTGAGATTGTTAATTATTTTTACTTTTATCGCGACTCCATGATCTTAATGATCGAGACACTTGTGCTTGAGAAATGTTGTAGCAAAAAATTACGAAAGTAAGCTTGTAATAAATATTTTAATCCTGATTTATTTTAATTCTGATGATATTTATATCATTGTTATATAATTTTTTCTAATTTATTACTATTTAATATCTTTTTTTATTCATTATACAAAATAATTTAACGTGAGTGTGTTCTATGAAACAATTATTTAAATAATTGATATAAGGACAAAAGTTACGTTTCTTTTTGTCGAATTATAAAAATATTTTACGAATATTTTTGTTTGCACAGAATAAACACAAGTACTTAAAAAAGACACCTGAAAAAACACATAAGCGAGAAATTCTAATATGTTTTTACCTTTAAATTGTTTATCCCTATTCTCTTTAATATAATATTTTATATGTCACGAGTTCGAGACAAATTTGTCTGGATTTTTCTATTCAGCTATGTTAAATAGAGTTAACTAGAAATGAAAAGAAAATATACTAGGTACATATAAAATTTGTGTAATATATATATATATATATATATATATATATATATATATATAATACACATATATGTAATCGAGCTATGCTACAAAAAGTATCTTTGGTACGCCGCGTTTGCTTTCATCTACAGTTTCTTTGACGAATTTGGCGTCCATTTTTCCCTAACGAATTTGATTGGGGGTCATCTCTTCACTTCCTGGGTTTATACAAAAAATCCTTTGTCCCCCTAATTCTTTTGTCTTTCATCTGTCGAACTATTGTAAAACCGTCAATATACATTTTTGTGATTTTTGCTTTACAACCTTACGTGCAATAGATGCAAAACTTTAGACGTTTCGTTTTTAGATATTCGCTTTGCACCATTTTTTTCGACAATTTACACAATGTACGAAAAAGTTCTCGGTTTAATGATCGATACGCAAGGTTTGTTTCAGCGAGAATTGAATCAATGAATCGATCAGAATATAATTTTTGAAGTCGTAAGCTTAAAGTTATATGTTCGTTTTGCTAAATGTTTATAGTCGATTCCGAGTAAATAATCCGGTCCCGTAGGTTCGAAAACGGACAATCGATTCTCTCTCTTGCGTCGCGCACGGTCTCATTTGTGATGTCCCTTCGGGGTATAGCGCTGGTTTTGGCCTTTTCTCGTTTAAAAACCCTATCAAACAGGCGATGAAGAGAAAGCTCGCGGCCCGGCTAGTCCTGTTCATTGCGAAGAAGCAATTTCAATGCGTGGCTCACGCATATTTCTACGTGTACTCATCATAAATCTGACTCGCCACAACAGTGCTCGGTGGTAAGTTAATCATTCGTTGACTGCCAATTAGGTCGGAACGATCGGACCGGATTTTCTCGATGTCTGAGAAGAAGCCGCAAGGCGGAAACGCGTTCGCGAGGAGCAAAAGAGCCCCATCGATTGATGGGATTGATCATGGCGAGATTAGTGAGAGTGACGAATTGTTATTTGTTCCCGCTGCGCTCCCGCGGGAGCTGTGCGTTTATATTCCGCCCGCCGATAATTAATTCCTCTCGAAGGTTATCCTGACTAATCGTCTGGTCTTAGAAACAGCTTCCTCGAGACAGCTTGGTCGACGCAGCTGCCGGGCGTGTTCGGTTTAATGAGAGTGCACGTCTAGATTCGAAGAATCCGATTAATGCCTCGCATAGCGATAAATATCGTCGTGGATCAATGTGATTTATCGCTCTGTATTCCAGGATTCCGCGTTGAACTATCCCTCGATATAATTTATGTGCATACAGCAATACTCATACTGCTACAAATAATAACAGCTAAGAGAATTAATGCGTACATGTC
Source organism: Crematogaster levior (assembly GCA_901521435.1). Taxonomy (NCBI): domain Eukaryota; kingdom Metazoa; phylum Arthropoda; class Insecta; order Hymenoptera; family Formicidae; genus Crematogaster; species Crematogaster levior. The sequence goes on along the minus strand of CABEGB010000675.1, from coordinate 157,369 downwards.
AAATGTTACGTTGAGTTCAGAATTAATGACTCGGCTAAAAAGAACTCTTGGGTCGTGTCTTGGAATTTTTTTTCCTTTTTGTTGAATTTCTTCTTTTCTCCTTCGAATTCTTTTTCTAGATAAATAAATATTATCTAGAGAGATAGCTACTCCTTTTTTATTTGAGTACAAGTTTAGTTTAGTTAATCAAGCTTTAAAAATCAGCAGACGGAATATAACGATATCTGATAAATATGCTAAGCATGGAAGCTCACGTATGATATGTAACATATTTTGAATTTGTTTGACAAGTCGTCTGACGGATAAGTGCAATCGCAAATTTGAAATTCTAAATATTGCACCAGGGGGACCCCGTAGGTATTGCGTGCAATCGATCATTCGTAACAAGTTCTCCAGGATATATATATCCCATTGAAAATGTTTTCGCAATACACTCGACATATCTGTTGCAATATATAATGCAATTGCATGCCATAAAAAGCAATCACAGTACCACGATTCCTGAGCAATACCCATGACTAGATTTTACGGGAACGCCTTGTACAACTTTTGATATCAAGCAGCGAAACAGACAAACCGATAAATAGGTTTAAGCAGCAATTAGCGTTACAGCAAATCGACCCGCAAATAATTATGATAGTAGTAAGATTTCGTAATTTCGTTATATCAATGTCTATTTATGCTTATGTTTTTAATCAGTGCATTCGTAAACTGCATAAAAAGCAGCCACAATTCGCACACATAGCCCGCGGTGATGCGCAAAAAAAAAAAGAGTATCTTACCCGACGTTCAATATTCGTTCGACCGCAGAGCGTCGACGGCAGCTCTTATTTGCCAAGGTTGTAATGTAAAGCACCCGATATTTGCCGAACGCAGTGGCGTCTGTTTCGACGTGGTGAAAGGATATCGCGCTGGTGGCGGATAAAAATAAAATAGCGAGAGCTGCAAAACGGTATTGGCGAAGGGACGACGGTGTGTACAACGAAATTGTTGCTCCCCGACTATGCGTGGGGAAAAGCAGAGTGAAATGCGACCGGAGAGTCCGTCCGTCGGGACGAGAAATCGGGGATAGTGCGAGTGAATTGGGACGAGGAAACGCGAGAATTACACGACAGTTGGTGCAGATGTGGTGCGAGAGTCGTTGATGTCGCTGGTCGATTGGTTTTTTCCACCTGATAAAGTTCAGCCAATTAATGTCCGCCAGTTAAGTCACTCTGCTGCCACTGATAAAACCTGAAGAGACGTTCGAGAGATTCGACTATTTGTATCTGTTAGGGAATCGAGAATCAACTCCGATTTGTTGAACGGTGCGGTACGACGCCGAAAGGGAAATATGTGGAAACGTGTTGTGATAACAGTGCGGCTTTATTTACTGCGAGCTTGTTTAGCGAAGCGCCAAGCGCTGTAGCCATTGGAATATATTATCATTTGTGAACGCCACTCTAGTTACGTGTGTCAATAATGTTTAGTATGCGACTTGCTTAAAATGCACGAGAATGTATCATCTTGCGCGTTATCAATTTTCCGGAATTGCGGAATATTGGACTGTACGCTGTGTGGCTAGCTTTGTTATAGTACAATATTCAATAATATCCTAAATATCGTTATTTTCTTCATTTCGCAGCTAATTTTTTCAGATGTATACCTAAACACCATGGATATAGTACTATCATATTTATTAACAAATTCTAATTATTGAATAAAATATTTAAAATAATCAATAAGGAAAACATTTTAATTTTATCGTCAAAATAAGAAACGTAATTATTATTAACATTCACAATTGTTATTAACATAACTTCGATTGAAATTTGCGTAGTATATCCAACTATTATATTATATTCAACCCATATATTCAACCCATTGCATATTTTATTCATTATAACTAAAATATTTATTAATGATTATTATGTAGTAAAATAAATGTATTAATAGACATCTGCATTTCTGCATTCTGAACAATCGCAGAAAAGCAATTATTGAAATATTTTATTTTATGCGTTCGATTTTCCTCTCTTATAACAACAATATATGTCTTCATTATATTATATTTATTTTATTATTTATATTTATATTATATTTATTTATATTTCTAGTACATAGCCGATCGGATCAATTTGCCAAATCCTGGCCAGTCGGGTGCAATCAACCATCGGCTGACAATGCCGTTTCGCCCGGATTTTGAAATTCCTTCAGTTATTTGTTGACTTTTGACGTCCGTCCGCGTATAGCCGAAAGTGGAAACGGGTTTATGGTGGAGCGGGAAAAGAGGGGACAGGAGAAACGAAATATTTATTTCAGAAATTTTCCTCGGAATAACGATCTGGTTCCTCGTGTTTATACACGGTGTGCCAAAAGTTTGGATACACCCAAATATCTCATAAACGATGCATTTTAGAAAAAAATATTTCAGACAAAAGTTGTAAGGTTTAAAAAGGTCTATTTACTGAACCTATTAGGTTGACCTTAAGTGGCGTCACTAAGGTCAGATCAAGATCATCTTAGATTTTTTAAATGGGACACATGATATATTATTGCATATTCTTGTAGCTTATCTCAAGAGTTTTCCAAAACACTAAATAAAGTATTTTTTCATTAAGTATTTTCTGAGTTATAAGGCTTGAAAGAAAAAGTATGCAATTTGCAACTAACAATTGCATTTTTTTTTAAGCAACTATGTGTTTTCTTTACACCAATTGATTCCTCTCATTATTCTGTGCATAAAAGTATAGAGATAAGATCATTGAAAGGTGAATATTTTATAGTTTATGTAAAATTAAGAAATTATTTCAAGCCTTATAACTCAAAAAATACTTAATAAAAAAATATTTTATTTAGTATTTTGGAAAGCTCTCGAGATAAGCTACAAGAATATGCAATAATATGTCGGGTGTCCCATTAAAAAAATTTAAGATGACCTTGATCCGACTTTGGCGACACCATCTAAGGTCAACCTGATAAGTTCAGTAAATAGACTTTTTTAAACCTTACAACTTTTGTCTGAAACATTTTTTTCTAAAATGCATTGTTTATGAGATATTTGGGTGCATTCAGACTTTTAGCACACCCTGTATATCTTTTTTTTTTCGAATCTTCTTACTTGGGAGTTTCCAGGGTTGCGAAAAAACCCGAGGAAACCTTAGTTTGGCGGTAAACTTATGCACTTTTTTACGCTTTTCCTTCCTTTGGCTGCATTGTTTTTGCTATTTTATGTTCAACTCTAAGCTTGCTATCGACGTTTTAGACACGCATAATTAAGACACGCAAACATTCCGTTTCTAGCTTAATGCAGCTCACAATGAAAATAGGATCAAAAGCGAGTAAAATATGGACATCTTTTGAAAGCATGTCAAATATGTATTGCATCTTATAGAGGATTCGCAGTGCAAGATATTTCGTTTATGAACTACATGAATGTCAACATTTCATTCGTACGCTACTTTCGAAGTCTGCAGTTTGTCTGGAAAGAAAACTCAGACTTTCCGGCAGCACGGAAAAGCCACGGATGTCAGGTTTTCATTTGAGTATTCGTTTTGAAGTCTCCGTGAAGTTGGCCGGTACGCGAGGATCTGAGACACCTAATTTTGAAACTTCGCGCGTTACTTATCACCGTCTGTTCAGTAATTTGTCGACCTGCTGCGGAAAATTTATGAAGAAAATTCACAATAATTCTCTTAGATAACGATCTCTCGACACATTTACATTGTTCATGCATTCCTTTTTAATTAATTTTTCTTATTCAATTCTTCTTGCTGCCATTTTTCGTGAGAAAAGACGTATTTCCTTGTTATTTGAAATTTAAAAAATAAAATAAAAAAGTAATAAAATATCAAGACGCTATAACTTTTAAGCTAATAAGATTATAGGATTAGGTGGTATGCCATTACAATGCATGAATGTATATATTGAACGGATAAAATTTGTATCTGCTGAGTAGCAATCAAACATGAGGTGATTATCAATATTCAACAAAAGCAAGCGATAGCTTTAGTACGGTGGAATTCTATCGGAGCATTAATCCTATCATAATATTATTCTCTCATTAGTTCGCATTAAACTGATTGAATTACTAATTATGCGAGAAAGTAGACTTTGAAACGTAATTATTGCTTAATTAAATTTGTATAAAATTAGTGATCCAGTCTCTTGTACCCAAATAATTACAACAATATTTTCTTTCTCATTATGTCATTTTATATACATTCTTTTTCCCTTGCGTCGTGTTTTATGTTGCCACATGTGATTTTGTCTTGCTTGTTTAAGTTACAAATTTGCAATTTATCAACTAATCAAATATATTACAGCTAATAATATTTATAACTTCAAAGAAAATTTAACCTCTCCTCCGGTTAATTACTTGTATAAACGCTATTGGCTTACTTCGTGCGCGCAATTAGCTTTGTTGTTTAATTACGGCATTCCACATACAAGTGTCTAATTAATCGTGTCGGCACTTGAGACGAAGCTCGATCATCTGGTTTCGCATGTTCAGAGAACATAAGTAAGTACAATGTGCAGCCAGATAATTCTCCGACCTCCGTCATAGTTCTGTCTGACCTAGTCTTACGCGAAAACGAGATTTACCTTTGTTTCATCACGTTTTGCCGGTAGTTCAACGTTAGTCTCGTTGTAATTTCGCCGGGACGTACTTCGACCACTACCCTCGGCAGCAGCGGCACAGGGTATTAAGGTAATGAGAATTCTCGTATTCTCCCCGTCCTCTTCTACAGCCACGTATTCGATAATGCGGGACCAAGTTAAAGCGGAGGTTCCATTTCGAGGTAATGATTCGATCCGCAAAAGTGGACGATAAAAATCCACCTTTGTGGAAAATCGCGTCATTCCGCGAGGAGAAAATTGCGTGCTTTCAGTCCGGGTACGGAATTAAGTCGGCTCCGAATTAAGTTGTATAAGCTTTTAAAAGGCATTTACACGTCTGTCATTCATATGTCGATGTAATTGTGTAGAAACGTATAAGACTTTGGTCATTTGTTAAATACAATACGTGCACGTTAATTATAAGTGATTGTATTGCGAACTCTTGCATTACATACCTTGTCCGCCGTAATGCATTTGATTCTGATTCGAGTATTACACAATACGATAGAACAGTATTGTGTTTGATTAGATTAGAGTAGCGTGTAGATCATGTAATATGAGAATAGCTCCAGGCTTAACATTGTATAATTGAGGGCATCTGTCGGTCTAAAATCTATGTCAAATCCATTTGAAGACTACTATTTCCATACTCCCCGCATCGGGGCGATCGCATTCATACGATCGACGCAAAAAAGATTAACCCACGGGAATGAGAATGGAAATCGTGTGATTTTTCCTACATTACATTGTCTTCTTGGCGACATAAATGCGCGAACAATAAACCCGAAAGACATTTTTAAAGATGAACTTACTGAGAGGCAGTTACGATCAAAGAACGAAACTGGTGCGTATCGTTTTGCGTAATCTCACGACAGTGCATCGCACAAAGCCCACTGGCGCTATTTCGTCGAATGCCCGACTTTGTATGTATGTCTGTTCTCCGAATACGTCGTTACGGAGCCGGAAACGTTTACTCGAGGCTCATTGAATTTTCCGCATTGCGAAGTTTTGTATATGCCAGGAAGTATATGCTGGAAGTAGTATCGACGAATATTTTGCGAACACACGCTTAAATATCTTTCGATAATCATATTCATGAATGTCCGTATATGCATCGTCATTGCGAATGTATTACCGTCTGAGTACAATTTTATATTAAAAAACCAACGGTATTGTATTATCTGTACGATTTTGAACTAAAGAATATAAAAAAAAATAAAAAAAAAAAATTGTTATAGGTTCAATATTAATACAAGTCTACTTTTACTTACTTCCAATTTTATATTAGAATATTTTGACATTTCGTTATCATGATATTTAATATTGAAGATTCGAAAGATAAAATTTTATGGCTAGAACTCGAAGTTATTACTGTGTAATTTTTATGAAATGCAATATGCGCGGATCTCTTAGAGCCGAGCAAATGTAGATGGAGCATATGATGATAAAACAGTTAATAGAGTCAATAAAGTTACCTTTGAACTTATAATTTCATTCCACGTGCGCGGATTCCGAGAGACTGAAGAAGAAAAGATTGGAAGGAAGAGATGAAACCGCAGCGCTCATTATAATATCACCGCGGATAATCCTATACCCATTTCATACTGATCGATCCCTACCTCTCTCGGATCTAAGAGTTAAAACCCGAGAGTTAGTTGAGATTCAAGGGAAATGCTGAGCCCTATAAAATCATACCTCGGAATTGCTTTGCGTGTCTCAAGGAGTCCACGGAGGAATATTTGATATTTGCGAGGACCGTGTGGAAAACGTGTTTCTACCTGCGAGAGCAGGTTTTTTTCATTAAACATTTTACCTTCCGTTTTTTCGTTTCTGCTTCTGTTTGCCTGTTTTTCGCCGAATGCAGAATGTATGTCGCAGTTTTAGAGGAGAGATATGTATATAATAAAATATATCACGCGATAACGATTGGACGGTATATTGACGTATCTTTTGTAAATGGGACGAGATAGCGGGAGACTCTGAGTATCCGAAGTTGTCAAATCGCGATCGCAGCTGCTGCCGCGGCAAAAGTTTCAGAAGAGAAGAAAGTCCGTCAATTCGATCGTTGTTCATTGTGCGAAGCTGGACAATTTCTCTGCGGAACTGGGACAAGATCCGAGTTTTAGATATCTTTTCGGGATGGATGTGTCGTAAGCGTCCGAGTATTCCCGAATACCCGTTTTCTACGTCCTATGCCCGTTGAATAAAAAGTTTCTGACGAAATTCATATATTCACGAAACGAGGAAAATATATACATACCGTAGCGTTGACTTTTACGTCGCGAAATATAAATCACTTTTCGCCTTTTTTTTTTACGCTGACCTCACGACGTTTTTCCGCGCATTTTCAACTCGATTTCCCACATTACGCTGGCGTAAACACACATACATTTTCGTAATGACGCTCATTCAGATCAGCATTTCAATGAAAATTATCGGTATTGTTATCGTGCGGGAGAAACACGTATTTTCGAGATGTCGTTTATGAAAATGGATTAAACGTACTCCAAGCGCACGTAAAATTGTTCGTCCTCCATTTCGACGGTTTCGTTGTTATAGCAAAATTCATCGCAAATGCGCGATAAATAGGATTATTCGGAAGAACATTTTATCGGGGTATAATAACAATGAGCTTATATTTTATTTATCGTAAGCTAATATTTTAATTATCGTTTCACTTTTTTTTCTTGGATCGATGCTCGAATCGAAATTCTATTCGTTTTCATAGTAAAATTAAAATCCTAACTATATATCATTGATGTAAACTGATAAATTAAATTTATTTTACCTGCTTTTCTTTAGCCAAATAAATTTTGCATTTGCTGAAACGTTCAGAATTCGCCTAAACGATATACGCTGTTTTCGGAATTATTGTACATACCGGCATTCTTCTGCGTTATAAATGAGACATACGTTTGAAATGTAAGTTATTATTGTAATTACCGGACATGTTGACATCCGCTGGTAAATATGTATGGCTCGCATACGAATCGACGAGGAGGAAGCCGATAAACTCGCGTATGAATTGTGTTTCACACTAGTGCGCTAATGGCGATTTTGAAAGCATTCCCCGACAAAATTACGACAGCCCGAAATGTTATTATTCGCTTTGAATATGTGCTACTGGTAATGCGGTGTCCCTTTTTGCTCTCGTTGCTGAAATAAGCCGGACCGGTGATATATTAGTACCGCATAATAGAGTTACTGTAATGAATGACCACGTAGTACGAACCATTTTTGTTAGTTTTCGTGGTGAGCGCAGTCACTACGACATACGAAAATGTCAATCACCTATGTAAATTGCGGAAGTGGAGGTTTGCCACACATGCTGTACATTGAATTATGGTCGGTAAATTGTCACAAGTCATCGTTGTTTAACTGTTAGTACAAGAATCTATATTAATACTTATAAAAATTGAATATTAATCGGGAGATATGTAATTATAATTATAATATTAAAAGGAGAATAATAAAATTTGTTTATCATTCTCTTTTTGAATAATATTAAAATTACACAAATAACGTTTATTATTGCTGTTAATATATATAATAAATGCTTTATTTATAATTATAAAAATATTTATATATAATTTTAAACATAAACATGGTTGATTATATTATAGCATGTATTAATGTTGGAGTTACTGTTTTGCACTTAATGTATTTATTATTATTATCTTTGTTATTGTAATTTTTATTGTTATTATTATTTGCACGTATAATTTATAATATGTACCCTTTTAATCGATTTTGTCATAAAGTTTGTCGCTGTAAAATATCAATGACTGTTTAATTCACGTTGTGTAATGGCAATGTGCTAGTTCAAAGTGGTCTTTATGTCAGAATAAATTTCAATTCGGAAAATATTTGATCTTGCGTACGTTGCGCGCCTGCTACACGAAGCGCACTCATTTTCCAACATATAGAATAAATATTAATTATCTGTTATTGGGCAAGCCATACATGGTGTGCTGGCTCATTCGATTTCATGAAAATAATATATCCTGGATTAATTTGCATTGGCAATGCGCATCCACGTGCGCTACGTTGGATCGTATATTTTTTTGTTGAATTTAAAGGTGAGTTTAAAGAGCTAACTGCTTTTCAATTATCTTCAATTATTATTATAATACAATCTCGATGTAAATTTTCGATATTTTCTGTATTTTCCAATTATTTTTTCCTTACATGCGGATGAACGTACTTCGGAAATTCTATTAACTCTCATATTTATTATGCTTGAGTGAGTGAGTGAGTAAGTGAGAAAGAGAGAGATCTATTTGTTAAATAAATATTTTTGCATCATTTATATTCAGTGTGCATTTTACTTCATGATCAAATATAGTTAATTATATTTATATTTTGTAATGTATGCGTTAAAATTTATCAAACATGATTAATAATTATTTTATATATATATATATATTATATATATTTATTTATTTATTTAGACAAAATTAACTTAATGAATAATATAACGTACGTATATGATATGAAGAAATAAGTGATATAGATATATCACTTATTATATAGATATATAATTATATAGATATATTATATATCTATAAGAAAATAAAAATAAGAAGTGAGTACGTTATGTGAATCATTCAAGATTATATAATGGCGTCTATTTTTCAAGCGTAAAGTTTGTTCGAACATCCCATTTTCGTTCCATTATTCCGGTCGAATAATTTTCTAGCATCATTCGTTTTGCATTCGATTGCATATTCGCACCGATTCCCAGATCACAACTTAGATTTATGTGGAACAGGTTGTTATCTCTTGCCAAACGAGTGCCCTCTTCCTTCTGGTCCCTGTTCCCGCTTCCGGGCCACTTTGCACGCCCGTCGGGTATCGGGTCAAGAGAATGGAATCATTCCAAATCAGATTACGACATGCGCTGGGCATTTAAAGCATTCTCGACCATTCCTTTTCTAGAGTCGCCGCGCAGTGATTTCTCGACGTGGGAGAGGAACCGGCGAGAAAACGCAATCCGACAGGAAAGTGTATTGCCGATCGATATCGAAGCGGAGTTTTCTAACGGAGAGCGGTATCTGAAATCTTTATACGCTACACGAAGCGGAATCTCGTGCTGAAGAGTAAACGCAAAACTTGTGTGTCAAGTTATAGACGTTTTATATGTTGTAAAGATATAGAAATCGGTGTGCGAAATATTTTCGTTGGTTTCTTTTAATCTTTTTATTGTAAATTGCAGTGATAAAGTTACGGATATTACGATTACTTTATCAACGTGTTTGAAATATAAAACTTAAGCATAACATTTACATGTTAATTCAAATATTAGTAATTTTTCTAACATGCTCATTTTCATCTTTTAAATACCTTTTTATCACAAGTTTTCTTATTATTTATTTCATTTTTTATTAATTTTAAGTTCTTTATCGAATATATATGTTAAGAAAGTGTGAAAGTGTTTATATTCATTTTGTCACATATAAATATACATAATATATTACATAATATATTACAATTGAATTATTTAAGAAGTGTTACTCAAGTTCTGTAAAAGAAAATTTGCTAAGTACAAATTGTGAAACTTTCTTTACACTTTTTGCCATACATATTGTACATATTTGTAAATATTGTTGTGCTTTATGTCCCTTGGATACCTTTTACTCATATTATATTTATAGGAAAAAATTCTCGTTATATTCAAACATTCACATATTACCAAGCACATTACTTTTTCTATAAATATTAAAAAATTTGGGATTATCTACAAATTGTATTAATTTTTCAGGATTTTACGCAGGATGTTTTAAATATAAGGAACCTAATTTTGACTTTAATGAACATTACATTGTAAAATTTAAATTATTCTCATAATTAATGTTTCTAATTATTATTAAATTTTTTTATCGTTTTAACAATGTACATTTAAGATGTGCGAGAAACAGGCTGCTCTGTTAACAAGAGATAGAAATTTCGAATATTTCAATTTACGCTCGGTGGAAAATATTCCAAGAATGTAATTTGCAGCCATTTGAATTGCGTGGAGTTTAGCCGTAAGCGCAGAAAATTAAGCAACGAAGGTACGTTGCGGTAATTAAACTGCATCTGGGATATCTTCTTTCTGCGCAATGGACGAGACGCGTATTGCACGAGAAAAAACGGAACAGGATATCTTATTAATTAATTTATACAGCTGCGGTCGCAGCTTCTCTCGGAATGCACCCGGTGCGGTTAGTCAACAGATATATATTATGCATATGCGAAAACTCTTTCTTTAATTACATTACGCGCGCTAAAAGTTTGTTCATGCACTGCAACTTTTGTATATCGTTACATGCATTATTAATAAAGACTCTTTCTTTGATCTTTAAGAAACTTAAGGTGATTTCGACCGATATATCCAATATTGTGTCGCAAAGTATTATAGTTTCGCAAAGCAGTTTCGCAAAGTAGTTGGTGTAACATTAAATAGTCAATATTTACATCAATCGCAATTATAGTCCTAACAATAGTAATTGTTATTGAGAAAAATAATTTAATTATCTTTAATTGCTGGAAGAGTTCGCGTACACAAAGAATGAAATAAAAAATTTTAGCAGAGGTATCGTAACATTTTTCACACCCGACAATACGGGGAGCTATTCTCGGTGTGCAATTAATGTCGTTGCCGTACGTGATGCAAGTGAATTCAAAACGATAGTATTGGTTGGACGTCCAATCGATATCGCTTTTTGATGCCACCAGACATACACTAATCCAGCGATAATGCGGCGCCATGGAACCTGTACAATCCGTCGCGTTTATCTCAATAAATATAGCACCTCGTGCTGTAGGCTGTCGCGAGCAGACTGTGCGCTCATAGATAGTTATTTTTCTTCTCTAGATATCGCGCAGCGGAATGGCGTACACTTATACGTCGCAGTGAATTGGTTGCTTGATAAATGTTTTACGTCACGGCCCGAAATGGCAGTTTTATACGAAGCTATATGGTATCGACTATCGTACCGTTAATAAACGCTAGCTCGTGCGATCTATCACTTTTTCCCCTGAAAGAAAATAATTATGGATACGATTACATGTGTAATATAATAACACATTTAATTTTAGATCCGACGGAACGTCATAGTATTCTCTCAGAATTTAATTCAATCCCCAACCCGATTATCCGGAAGAACACTGGCGTTTCAGGCGTAACTTGATGCGCCTTTCGCGTAATGCGCTATCACGTGTCCACTCCCATACAGCTGTCAATCGTTACGACAAGAGTCATCGCGGAGTGCATCGACCGGAGTGTATTGTGTCAGGCTAAAAGTAGCATAGAGAGTGGCAGAAACACGATCGAGGGCAAGGGAAACGTCGCATGGAGGCTGCGGAAGGACGAAAACACGGGATTTTCATCGCATGCATAATTTCTCAGCTTGCAATTGCGTCTTCCCGTTACAAGGGAGCCGCCTTGCTTGAACGTATTATCCGCTCGTGTACGTGTACAATGGAACCTGCAACGCGGACTCGCGAGCAGTTGTACGATGGATGTATATAGACACCGAGGCTCTAATACAATTGCTCCAGCAGTAGCAAGTTTTCGGTGTACGAGCTACACTGGCCCCCGCGTCATGATGTTCGTACCGGATTCGTGCCGTCCCAGCTACCAGCGGTGTAGTTTACGGTCTAACGGCGCGCAGCGCGCCTTATTAATAGTTGCACTTGGAAACTGCAACGCCGTTGGTTCTGTGCACAGCGAAAGATTAACAATATGCGCTCCGTTCGAAATTGCCGTTTGACTAGAAGAACCCTCGACCGCGGCTGTTTGTCATGCGGGGGTATGCATGGGAAGCAAAACACCGCCGTCGTTCCGTTGCAAACTGACGTTTTGGTTCATTAACGCCGTCAGATATTTTCGCGTCCGTGTTTGCTCTCTCAGGACTTCGGTATTATTCGTCTATTCCGACACGTAGCTTTGTCGACTATTCCGAAAGATTTTTCGAGTCGTCGTTGCCTTTCATTCTCGTCTATTTCACTCCATTTTTACCTTCTTTATCTTATCTGCGAAACGTTTAAGATACCGTACCGCTCGAAACAATTGAATTATGCAGTTAAATAGCGAAGTATATCTCATGCGCTGAGAGCGAGGAGAAGGAAGAAAGACTAAAAATTATTACGCGTTGCAAATAAAATACTCGCTAGCGTACTTCATGCAAGGTCGGACGAACGAAAGGGGAGAAAAGTGGTTTTAGCGAAACTTATTACATACAATGGGTGTTTTATAATAGCTCGTGTAAATGCTATTTATTAGAAAATATATAGCTGTCGGTGCTTACCTAAAATAATATCAGTTGTTCTTTAACAAATCGTGCTGCCGCTTTATTATATTTTTACCGTTATTTCTTTTTCATGTTTCATTTTGAAATTATAAATTGCGTTGCTATTACATATGCTATTTATCTCCTCGTTTCTCTATAAAGTAGCAAGAAGTACAGTAAGAAAGTAGCTACTTTGTTCGTAGACATGAATTTATTTGTTTCGATTTATCGTAAAATCACAGTGGAATGTTTCATAAGATTGATAAGCTGCGAGATAATCAGTGAGAAGCGCGCAACGAGTGAATAATGACGCGAAGCGATGATTAATATATCTCCTCTTACATGTGAACAGTATAGATAATAGATAATTATAAAAATAATTCGCTTTTTAATATTAACACCTGTTTTTGTTTAATTATGTTCGTTCTCTTCTCTCGTTCTTTTCCAAAAAAAGAATTTTATCGTACATGTTTTTATTAATTATGCTAGCTACTGTCTTATGTACTTTTCGTTAAAAAGAAAGAGAGAAAGAGAAACGGAGAGAGAAAAGAGAAAGAAACGAAAGTTTCGTCATTTCGAAGGTCTAACTCTATCTTTGAATATTACTTTCATAAAGTAAACTTTATACTGACACAAAAATGTACTGGACTTCGTTGATGAGATCGCGAAATATGATTATAAAATAAGCGGAAACTCTGAACAATCGCGACATACATTTACGACCGTCATATACCAAATAAATTAACGACACGATGGTTAGACGAAACCTGTGGAATTAATTAACGCTTATAATTGCTCAGCATGCCTCTGCATCTCTCGACATATCACTGGCCTTTTTGTCGCATTTCTTTTTGATGTACATTCTCATTAAATTTACTCTGTAGCGATCTTATTTCAAACTGCTATTTTTATCCCCTCTCAAGGGACGTCGACGTTACGGCAATTCCAATACAATTATACTTAATTAATCTCTCGAGAGATCTTTGTAGCTTCTGACATTTTTTTATATATCCTTTGCAATTCTATTCTTATATTATTTTACTTTTTCTCGAAATTATCGAATACTTATACAAAAATTTGTGCTTTTTTTTACTATATTTTAGTCAAAATTTATATGCATGCATTTATAATACTGTGTAGAAAAAAACATGGTACTTGCTTTATTTTATTACACACCAAGAAAATGTGGAATATATATAATATCTGCGCAAAAATAAAGAAATGTTGATATATTTATGTAATTTAAAAGCTATCATACACATGCAAGAGATTGCGAGCAAATTAGCAGTAGATTGAAAAATATTGTAAAACGTATTTAAACCCAGCAAACACTAATATAACATCATTGTTATAATTTCCCACTCAATCATTTCCCACTGTTATCTAATACAACATGCGTTATATTACATTTATATTGTTGAGTGGGAAATTAACATAACATTGACGTTATGTAAGTAGTGTTTGCTGAACATATCTAATGTGGTATAAATAAAAAAAGATAAAAATATAACGATAAAAAAAATGATAACTGATAGAATATAAATGATGAATCTTGGTAATCTTTAAGATCTTTCTTACCTATTCACTTACTTGTCACATGGGATCACAATATCAAGTTATCCGCGATACTATGCAGATGTTCAGCCATAAAACGAACTTGTATTGAGGCATGTATTATTAGAAAGCGTATATCCTTGCAGCTGTAGTTTCTCCTTCGACGTATCAGATCGGAACTGATTGACGCTCAGGGATATACCCGGGTTAATTACGAAATCAATGCAAACCACAGACGCGTTCTAAGCTGTCCGGTTCTAAGCTACCATTATAATTAATTAATTAGTCGTGTGAGATGACTTAACGGATCGCCGGAGATACGCTAGGAAATTCCATTTGGCCGGAATGGCGGCTGAATCATGAACGAGATGTTTCATGCGCAACTGTGACGCAAAGCAAATAAATAATCGCACTATATCGATAAAATCGATTCGCATAAAATTATGATAATCATTGTAAAATCCGTAGTGCAAATTAAACTTTCTTATTTTTTTGTCTTATTTTACAATAGTTAACTAAACTCCTTTTGAGAATTTACATGGAGATTTAGTTGATTATCTCGTGGAAATCAACTAAAATAATAATTAATTATTTTTAATCGGTTGGTTAATAAGGATTGAGGAAGTTGCGAATAATTGAAGTAATTAATTTACAGTTTTGTGGGGTATTTTTATTAACCGAAAGCCTAAACTATTATAAAGAATGCTATGTGTATACATATTCTCTATCTATATACAATAAACCGATTTTTTGCACGATATTTGATACACAGTTAACATTTGGCAACTTGGAATCGATTATTTCTTTTTCTTTTTCTTGGCAGGAATCACACTTAATCTTTCGCAATTCAAGAGTTCGAATGTGTTCGTTCGAACGTCACGAGCTGTGTCCGCCTCGTAACGTGATATTATCAAAATCGAAGAGGCTAGATCACCGATCACCGTTTGTAAAATCTTTCCCGTTTGTAAAATCGCAATGTCTTAAGGATGATGGACGCGATGTCTTTCATCATGGATTGCGTTTCTTCTTAATTACATTAGTGCTGATTAGAAACTATCAATACGAATAAGTGTAATATTGCTTGCGCAGCACTATAAAGACGAATTTAACGGATACACATCGTTATGCCGCGATGTTATATATTTACAAAAAAGTGTCGCGCCAAGTGCAAGATACGCAGGAATCTCGGAATTGTGAAGGAAATTTTTAACGGCGTAAAAAATCAGTCTTCGTACGAGAGATTCGAAGTTTCGAGAGTGAGAGAGGGTCGATACGTCGTTGCTCGGTTGCTCGTTTCGTAAAGTAGCGGAAGTAAATCGCCGGTAACAGCCGGCGGTTTTTCCCCATGGTGTACATTGTAAAAAAGAGGAAAAATCGTAAAGAGTAATCCGTTCCGATAAAAATCTCCGGTCAAAATGTTAATTTTATTGCGTACGTTTGATTTTCTCGCAGGCAGGTATTTCCTTGAATTTCGCGTGATGTCTCCCAGTCTTCTGGAACGAGTTGAATGCCGTGACGTACCGAAGTTTGCCGATGCTTTCTTGCTGATGCATAATAATGAGATTAAGTCACACTCGAGGACATTTCTTTCTTCTCACAAAAGTAGCGCGTTTACACTCAAACGATCGGGGGCGAGAAGGCTCGTGTTGTTAGAAACACATGTATTTTTGGCACTTTGCTACGTCGAATTCTTTCCTTCGTACACAAGGTGAGCTTAATCGCGAAAATATTGACGTCGCGGTCACGTTCGACGATATACGTATAGTACAAAACATCTTCTACGTCGCAATGCTGAGTTTGATTAAAAAATTATACCGATTGCCGTTTTGATTATTTGCTATGTAAATCGAATGGCGTTTGTCTCGTGGATTAAGTTCGCGGAGCAAAATTAATTCTGTCGACTCATGACAGCCGGAATAAAACCACAAATCATCATCACAAATCATTTCACTTTGTGATCGTCATAATCGACGGTTTTTTTATTCGATTATTTGAAACGCGCATTGAAAGTTCGAAGACCCGGTATTACACACGTTTTCTCGTCACTTTATCCGACGATACCGGAAGCGTCATTGACACGACGCGTCGTCGTCTTCTCGTGCCGCGTGATTATTAGCTGTAGATACTGGTGCAAGTCGATACGGTTTTCATCTCGATGTCATGTTGAGCGGTCTCTTTACGAGACTCCTTCGCCTTCTGCTACGAGCTAAGGGGTGGGCCCCCGATGTTACTGATGAAACTTGGACAGGCGTTCTCCGCCCTGTCGCCACTCTGCAACGAGAAATGTCTGTAGGACATGTACTCCGGCGGATTCGAGGACAATGGCTGATCTCGTTTGATCGTCGCCCTCTGCTTTTTCATTTTCATGTAACCCAGAACGGAGATCAGCACCACGAAGACCACGAAACCCATGCAGCTACCCACAATCAGGCCCAGCCGTCTCGTGAGGATATTTGCCAAACTGCCCCTATCGCTCACCGTGCCGTCACCCACAATCGAGTCAGGTGCGTCCAAAGTTCTGACCTCAGTACACCGGCTCGTAGGCGAATTCACCATCATGGGCAACGAAGATCCTTCGATCACGTCATCGTGCGAAGCGTTCCACTGCCAAGAGCTGATATCTTCCGGGATCGGTGTGCCCCAGCTGCCCAAGCCAAGTACACAGATCAGGTAGCGCGTGTCAGGTGCCAACTTCGTCAATCTCACCGAACGTGCTTTTGGATCTAGCAGTTTACCTCGAACCTGAAACTCCGATGAAAACGTTCCGCCATCAACATGCGCGGGCATTTTGTCTATGCGCTGAGTAAATAAGAAATTGCCGTTTCGGAGAAGTAAGGTGCAGCACATTTTAGTTTGTATAATAAACCACATGAAACTTTAGCGTATTATTTTTAACTCTGCGGCGGACACGCCTTTAGCATTTACTGAGAGCGACACCTTTGAAATTAATGTAATAACTTTGAAATTAATGTAATAATGTAATAGTTTGAAATTAATGTATTAACGTATATATTAATGAATTTAAATGAACTAACGCCGTATTAAAAAAATTAAATGAGTTAAAATCATTTTTAAGAACTTATTTTTTTATTAAAAAATGAAATATTCAATTTATTTGGATTACTCAAAACTGTAGCATTCAGTTTGCCGGTGGGTTAATATTGTGTACCACATTCTATACAAGGAAATATAATAATATAAATGGAACATAATTAATAACTGGATAAAAATTATAAATTTTTCAAATAATTACAAGAATCAAAAATTTTACTAAAGTTACATATATATTTGGAATAATCATAATAATATAATAATAAAAGCACAAAATTATTTAAAAATATGTAGTTTAATAAAGAAAAAAAACATTCTATTTGTAAATTATTAGAAAGGGCAGTTGTTCTTTTTAATTTTCCTCTTGTGTTCATTTTATTCAACGTAGCGTAAGGTTACAATTTTCCTCGCACAATAATAAAAACTCTTACCTCGTCGACATTGTCCAAGGCATGATACGCCACTTGGTATCCGTGAAGGCCAGAATGGTTCCTGCTCTGCCACGATACCAGAACGGAGAAAGGCTGAATGTCTTGAATTGCGAGTTTCAGGACCAGCGGAGCGGAACAGAAAGCGTGAGGGTCAAGATCGAGGAAAACGAGACCCCGGAGCTCGGGTGGCTGCTCGCATCTTAACAAACCGCCCTCGACGTCACCGACTCCGACACCATTTCTTCCACGGCTACGACCACCACCAACCCCACTCACCAATTTCTGATGATCCCTCAACCATTCCCACAATTCTTGCGATTCGCAGCCACAATGTAACGGGTTTTCTGTTAATGAGGCCAGAAACAAAACTTGCTAATTACATGTGTATTCTGCTAATCGAAATCAACTTAAAAAAACAAACTTGATATTTCGGACACCGACAGAAAATTGATACTGAAGCAACTTGTTAATTAATACATTGTTGAGTCGGCGGTTCATGCAGAAATTATAAATGCCTGTGGCCGGCTGTTTTTCAAACCAATTCAACGGGAACAAAATTACATGTACAGTATAAAAAATACAGTGTAAAAAAAAAGACAAAATTTTTCATGACAAAAAGTGAAAAATGAATACTCACAAATTCTATGAAAACAATTATAAGGTCTGACAACAGATTAAGAAAGCTTAATAATTAATTTGAAATTAAGTTTTAACAATTTTAAGTTTAATTTTGTATGATGACTCAAACTCTCTCCAAACAATGATTTCGAGATACTAATATCGAGTATGTATTTTGAATATAAAATGCTAGATTATTTTGTTTTTATACATACATTGAATAATGTTTGAAGAACGTACACTCGAATCGTAATTCATTGATTATAGATTAATTTATTTAGTTAGCGCAAAAAATATATTTGTAAGTTATATAAGTTTAACATGAAAAAGAAAAATTCTTAAATATTTTTTATATGTTATATTAGTGCTTTTAACTACAATGAAACTTTATTCATTCTCCCTAGTTATTTACAGGAAATTGAATTCAAGATATAATTAAAAATTTACTTTAAAATAAAAGTAAGTATTATAATAAATATAAATCTCATTTAATTCTCTCGCGCACCGTAATTGATTAAAATTAATTACAAACCTCATGAATTGACAATAATTAAATTTTATGATTCCATTCCACTTCAATACTTTCCAATTAGTATAAAACATATCTGTGTGATTTATAAATAAACCGATTATAAAACGAGACAATTTTACTGCCATATGATAATATGTGTCATCGTAAATTTTTTATACATCTTGTAAAAATAAAGGTATATAACCTGTATACTTTAACAAGTTTCCGAGAAATATTAAGATGGTATGAGAATCCAAGTTCAATGGATTCCGTTGAAGGAAATGAGTTATGAGAACTTGTTCGATTGTATTGTATTTCAGTGTTGAATATTGATTCAAGATATAGCGATACGTGACCGGTGATACGATTGAATTTTCAAGTAGTAGTAACTTCATTCGGATCGATAGTTCCGCCGTATACAAGAAAGAAAACTCTCGTATGACATTTTCTTTTGTTCGCAGCCATGTCATTGTTCTCGAGAAAGAATGAGTAAGCGCGTGCAAGCGCGAAATTAATTACAAACTATAAGAGTGTTTAAGTAGCTCACCTTCAGCCCGCAGGCTTCTTATTTGCGTTTCGAGTGGCCGGAAAGCGTTCAGCGGCAGATTCTCCAAGTAATTCCTACTCAAGTCAAGTAGACGTAACTTCTTCAAGGGTCTAAATGCCTCGCTAGAGATGGCATTTATCCAGTTACCATAAAGATGCAGCTCCACCAGGCTAATTAAATTCTTGAATGTCACTTTGCCAACAATGCCGATCTGATTGTAAGATAGGTCCAGTATTTGAAGAGACTTAAGATCTTCCGGGAACTCTTCCAGCTCTTTCAGACGGTTATGCGTTAAATTGAGTATCCGTAAATGCTCCATACCCTGCAGCCTCTCTTTCGGCAGGATTTCCAAGCTGTTCATGCCGAGATGAAGAGTAAGCAAATTCGGGAGACTGCGAAACGCGCCCGGTGACACTCGCAGGATGCGATTCTGTCCGAGATAAAGATGCAACAGTGCCGGAAAGGCCTCGAAATCTTGCGAGGTTACTATACTCAGATTGGTGCCGGATATGTGTACCTCTTGGAGAATAGGATACATCGCCTCCGATGGCAGATCGTGGATTCTGTTTAGAGGATTTCGCGTAAGATTTAGCCAGGCCAGACCGGGAAGATTCTGACCCGAGAGAGCCACTGCGGGTATCTGCCGGAATTTATTTTCCGACAAATCTACTCTTCGTAACAAGGACGAATGTGCGAAAAAGTTTGCCGGTAGAGCGTTCAAATTATTGTGGCTGAGATCCACGGATATCAAGCGCGATAGATTAGCCATCGCGAATCCGGACATTGTTTCGATCTTATTGTGGCTCAGATCCAACTCTCTCAGATGCTTCAAGCTAGCAAAACTGGCCACGTCGACGTTGAGAATCTCGTTGGTTGACAACGTAAGGATCTCGAGATTAAGGGCGCTCGCGAGCGCCGAGTATGGGATATCTTGAAATCGATTGTGATCCAAGTGTATCTCCCGCAGCGATAGTAATCTGTCGAAAATGCCTGGCGGCAGAGCACGTAGATGATTATGATTCAAGTGTAGACGTGCCAGATTTCGATTCAGCACGAAGATATTCTCTGGCAATTGATTTATTTGCGAGTCATCCAGGAACAGCTCTTGCAGAGACGGCAGTCCGTTGAAACAATGCTCCGTGATCTGACTGAAATTGTTGCCGGACGCCGCAAGTATTCGAAGACCGGGCACGTGCAGACGTAGTAGCGCCAACGCCGTGAGGAGATTGTCGTCCAAGTTGAGATCAAATAAATTGTTGAGTCCGCGAAAAGCACCATTTTCTATCGTGGTTATCGAGCAATTCTTTAGATTCAACGTTTTAATTGGCAGATCTTCTTGAAAGATCGCGTCTTGTAAAATGGTAAGATAATTATTCGCCAGATCCAACACTCTCAGCTTCTTAAGAGCCGTCAGCGCGTAAGGATCGAGTCTTCTCAAGCCGTTATCCTGCAAATACAGCTCTTCGAGCTCGTGCAGCTCCGAGAAAGTCCTCGCCGTAACATGACTCAGTTTATTCATGCTGAGCTCGAGAAATTTTAAAGCCTGCATCGGCTGAAAAGCGGCGTCCTCGATCCTGGATATAGAATTGTTCGTCAGATAAAGGCGCTCCACCAAAAGGAGATCTCTGAAGAGAGGAGCTTGCAGGTGTGTCAGCTTGTTGTGACCCAGCCACATGATTCTGACGGACGCTTGGCCGCGCAAAGAGTCATTGTGTAGAACGGCCAAGCCGTTGCTGTCCAGCTGAATAGACACCAAAGAGCTTCCGCCGGAAGATGATTCTGAGGCGGACAGCTGAAAGACATCGCCGAGCATGGTCAACTGATTGCCCTGCAGATTAACGTGCTGGAGACTATTCAGGGTTCTCAGCGCGCCCGTCTCCATGGAGGTAATGGCGTTGTTTTGCAGATGAAGCTCGAGGAGCGCCGGTAGCGGCGTGAAAACGCCACGCTTCACCTCCGTTATATGATTATCCTGCAGCCGCAGCTCGCGCAATTGATGCAGTTTAAGAAATGTGCCTGGCTGTAACTCGCGGATCTTGTTACCGTCTAGGGAGAGCGACGAGAGGTTCTCGCAGTGCTCCAGAAATTCCCGCGGCACCTTCTCGATGTAGTTGTTACTCAGATGCAATTGTGCTAGTTGCGTGAGACTCGTGAGACCCTTGGCGTCGATTCTACGGATGGCATTCTGCTGGAGATACACCACCGCAAGGCTGACGCTGCCGGCGAACGCATCTCCCGGGATCTCCAGGATATTGTTTTCCGCCAGATAAAGTTCCCTCAATTCGGGCAGTCGTGCGAATACGCCGCCGATGTAATGAATATGGTTATGACTAAGCTCGATCGTTCGTAGCCGTTCGTTCCCCTTGAATGTCGCCACGTCGAGGAAGACTATTTTGTTGTGGCTCAAATCGATTGATTCTAGATCCTTCAACGACGCGAAGGCGTCCTTGTGAATGCTCTCGATGGAATTGTAGTAGAGGGATAGGGTGTGAAGGATGGGGCATGGTCTGAAGCAGTCCTCGGCCAGTTTCTCGAAATTGTTGCTGCTCAGATCGAGGATCAGCAAAGAGCTAAGGAGGCTGTAACCGTCGTCCGGCAGCTCCGATATCTCGTTCCACGCCAGCCTGAGCGAAGCCAAGCTCTCGAGTCTTCTCAAGGGAGCCATGGGAAATAGCTTCAACTTGTTTTCAGCTAGATCCAAATCGCTGAGACTGTCCTCGAGGCCCGCAAACGCGTATTCGGATATTTTCGATATTTGATTCCCCTTCAGAGTCAGCTTCATTAACTTCAAACCATAAAAACAGTAGGATGAGAGATCTTGTATCAAGTTCGTCTCAAGGTCCAAGGCAGCCAGCTTTCGTAGAACGGCCAATGATTTTTGAGGCACGTGGGGCAAACGACCGGAAACCAGTGCCAAGGATTCCAGGCTATCTTTCAAATTCACGAAGGCGCCTTCGCTTACTTCTCGCAAAGATGAATGTGATATTTGAAGATGCCTGATTTGCGAGCCGGGCGGGAAGGCTCCCTCTTTCAGTTCTTCGATGCTTTTGTCGAGCTCGTAAACACTCAACGACTGTACCATCGTACCCGCCCCTGAAAACGATCGTAAAGGGTACGGCCATTAATTTCATTGAATCGCGATAATATAAACTTTGAATTTGGCAGCATTGGCTGATTGCACGTTTCATTAGTTTTATGGGGCGCATTAAAGAATACGGTTTTCTCCAACTCTGTCAATTTTAGTCTTACGTTACAATTACATAGAAATATAAAAGCGCACGATATTAAATGAGGTGTGACGAGAAAGTTTAATAGGGCATTCAATCGATAGACCCAATGCTTTTAAAAATGTCGCTAAACATACTTAATCGTGAACATTATAAAGAAAAATTACTGCAGTTATTATATGTGGTTACGGTAACATTAATATACACGTTTAATTTAAAATTTTAAATGTGACATAAAATTAAATTCTATAAATTCTTTTAAGATTACTTATTTCAGGATTTATAAAAATACTACATACAACATATCTTCAACAATAACTTCTAGTATCAACTTTTAAACATTATTTCTTTATAATATTATGAAAAAATTTTACATACACGCAAATAAGTTACATTTCGTTCCTCCACTATATCATTAAGTACTCTTGATTTTTTTCCTCAAACATTTATTTAGCTTACCGCTGATACTTAGCACGCCTTGTAGCGTAGTTCTTAAAGTCTCTTCCGTAGCGCCAGCGCATTCCAGAAAGAGACCGTCTTCAAAGTTATAGCAGGGACAGCCCGTTATTATTTCCGGTGGTGGACATTCGGCTATTTGAGCAACAGCTTTAAATGTAATAAAATTCTGAATTAACAGGACCTGAAGAACCATCCTTAGTATCCGCCGCCGATC
This sequence comes from Crematogaster levior, assembly GCA_901521435.1. Taxonomy (NCBI): domain Eukaryota; kingdom Metazoa; phylum Arthropoda; class Insecta; order Hymenoptera; family Formicidae; genus Crematogaster; species Crematogaster levior. The sequence continues at coordinate 133,885 of CABEGB010000675.1, read as the reverse complement.
TACAGCGTACGGGTGAGCTACCCGTCGTTGCGGATCTCGTGTCATCGTATCGTCACATCCGTAACTCCGTTTTTCGCCTGACAGACCGCAAGAAGCTTTCTGAAACATAAAAGTTATAAAAAAAGTTAAGATTTCGAATTTGCTGCGTTACATCATATAACTTGAACGATGAGTTACTTGAATTCGTAGCGTAAAAAAAATACAATGTGTTAATTTTTCATTTAGTTTAGATGTTATAAAACCAACATGAACTGAGCAGAATTATGTTTAAAGGCAAATTGTAATTGTATTATATTTGTATATGTTCGTGAAATAATTGAAAATGTTATTATTCTTTTAAAAATTTTCTTAACAAATATTTACATCTGCCTTTGTCATGAGAGATTCTTGTCCGAATAAATCCACGGATAAAGTTAAACTTCGCCTGCCAGGCACTATGCAACGCGTGTTGGAGTATGTTTACGAAAAAGTACGGCCAAGCTCTCAGAATAGTGCGAATAGCTTCCTTGAATAACAAAGAGTGCACGTCTTGCTAAGACGGAGATGCATACGAATACACGAGGACATAAAAATTATTTGACTCGTATGAGAAAAAATTGTGTCATCTTTACAGTCGCTTGAGTTGCTTCTTTTCAATAGTAAAGAAAGTTTCTTTGGTTAAAATAATTTTTTAATAATATAACATCTCTCTTGTAAAAATGTATATTAAATATGTTCACTGTAAATAATTTAGATTGAGCTGATTGTGACATTTATTCTTTGAAACATTGGTTGATTTCCTTGTGTGGTCTTTATTACTGATGATTTGAGCTTTCGAAATATTTATGATAGAAAATATTGGCGAATGTACAACAATCTGTGACAAACACATCAATGAAGAATCTTGATAACAAGAGAACACTATTCAATACTATTCAAATTACTATTCAAATGGACACGGTGACGTTGACGGTTGTCGATGGATGTTAATGAATTTCTATATAGATGATGTTTATTTCAGAGTACCTTGCAAATACATAATAGAACTGTGTTTATAAATTTGTTATCTATGAATTGCGTTTCGTATTTGGTATTAAATAGAAAATGTATACAATGTTTTCTAAGCATGACATTGATCTACGAAATACGTTTCTAAAAGATGACTCTTTTTTTATATTTCGTAATTTAAAATATGTCAAAGTTACACTGCTGCACTGCTTGTAGAAGTATATTATAATACATAAGTTTTTCTTTGTAACGTAGTGGACTTCAAAGATGATATGTTATGTAGGATGAACGAACATAAAGCTCCATAGAGTTCCATAAAGCTCTTTACGCGTAATCGAGCAGCGGCAATGGGCGATTCAGAAATCTGTATCACAAAGACGGTGTCTAGACCAAATCGATTTTTCACGAGCGCCAAGCCGCGATATCGCGCAATTCACGCTCAACTGAATCCACGAATGCCTCTTCCTTCTGACCCAGCTGGAGGATCGCGGCGCGAAAAGCCTCAATAGGGCCACACCAATCCTGTCTACATTCACATCTGCGCTTCCGCGGAGCATCGACGAACACTACTTTTACGATCGAGCGGTAAAACACATAGCAAGAAACGTTTCACGGGACGTTCGTGCCAAAGACTTTAAAATTGGAATCCAGTAAAGCGTGTGTCGACTCACCGGAAAGGTATTTGAACAAGATCGCTGAAGAGATCTTTCACAAAATATGATTAGCTAAGTCTCAATAGGATTGGATGCGCGTGTGTGTTATACAATCCGAATCTACTGAGAAATATTTTATTTTCTTTTTAATATGAATTTATTTGTGAAACATTGGCATTTGTCTGTGAAATATTTCTAATTGGTTACTTGGCAAGTAAATGAAATATTTTCAGTCTCGATCGTGGACTTTCTCGGCGAATAAAATATCTGTTAAAATGAAATGGAGCAAACAACTAGTAATCCTGCTAATACACATGTACAAACACACACGATACGCACAAGACATCTACGCGCGAAGACATCGTAACAGGAAGAGTAAATGAGTTCGGAGAAAATCGTATCGGATCTTCCCTTACTCTGTTTACTCAAGCGAACGAGTCAACGTACTCCGATTATTTCGCAGCGAGCGATTAAGGACGGATTCACTTGGCATTCAAGAAACGTTTTCAATTTGAACATTAATCTTCGTAGAGAAACGTCGGTTCAGCGTTATATCGGAATCCCGGTTGTATCTTTCCTTAAGTATTTCGATCGAGCAGTTGGGCAAACTCAGTGGCTCTGGTATACCTTTTCAGTTCTATTCGCCCTACTAATCTTGAGGAATATGTTGTTCATAGAGCATATGTTGCATTCCTGGCACGATTGCCATAAACGCTCCGTGCACCAGGAATCCGGTATACGACGTGCCATTAGTAAGCTAAGATATCGCGATCGTATGAAGCTTCTCAAGTTGGATTATTCTCATATAATATTGATAGAATTAAATTAGATGAATTAAATTAGATGATAAATGTGGATTATCGACCGATCTACTCTAGAGAGTAACGGTAGGCGAACTGCCTACGAGCATTTATGAAATGTATTTTCTTTATATTTCTAATAAATATTAAATATATTTGAGATAAAATTTTAATTTTTTTTTTTTGACATTTATATTTCGTATGTAGATTCTTACATCTATATAAAAAGATCTTTTATTTTGTAATGTGAAACAGAAAGAGAAGGAGAGAGTGAGACAGAGAGATGGAGAGACAGAATTCAGCACGTACATCGACACCTGTTTGTCGATCAGCAAGTTTGAAGTTACTAAAGAATACCACTGTGTGAAAAAGGAATTCGTCTACTTGCACTTGATTCAAAGCACGCTCTTTTCAAGCCGATGCGACAGAGGATTATAACTCACGAAGAGAAGAAGGTAGTTGAGAATTCAGTAGAAAATGCGCTTTACGAGACATACATCGTTTCGATCCAAGTGTACAGTTATATGTGTACGTACTTCTTGAGAGCGTACTCAGCGCTTCATGCAACACCAGCGGTAATAAAGCGCGAAAACGTTTCTCCGCTACTTCGTGGCGTTGTTTTAACGCGATGAAAACAGTCAGCGCACTTCCGCGCGAAGAAAAACGAATGTGTCTCTTCAGTACGTCCATTTCCTCGTCAGAACCTCTTGGCCTGCTCAAAAGAAGTTTCAGCAATGGAATTAAAAGGTTTACGTGAAACTAAAAACGTTCTTCTTTCCGTTCTTGTTTCGTCGATTGTTTGTTGAGTTATTTGTTACCTTGCTTTCTTACGTTGCATTGACATAACGGCATAAAAATTATATATATATATATATAAGATATATGAATATAGTTTAAGTAAATACAGTTAAGTAAGTACAGTACAAGATAATTTTTTTTTTAGAAGAATTCTGAATTTATACTGCGAATTTATACTTTCGTGAAACTTTATTATTTATTATTATGTTTATTATTATATACAGGACAATTTTATATTATATTTGTTCAATAAAAATTGAAATTTGTTATATTATATTTTACAATGGAGAATTTAAATTTTTATTATATATTGGATTGTAAAATGTTATCTAGAGAATATTTTATCGGCAAATTAATTTAATTTTATGAAATTCAGTTCATTAAAAACTGCTACTAATAAATCATGTTGTTAATTTCGATCTCATAAAAACTTCCTTCATTAACGTTATCAAGCGGTCATTGTTGTTAATGATCTCCTATTTTCTTTTTATACTTTATCTAACTACGATCGCTGCCTCAACGCTTCTTTTTGAATGCTTCTTGATTTTTACTGTTTTAAATTCTTTTTGTTATTTTATGCAAAATATTTTTAGAATAGGCGCTTATGATAAGATGATAGCTCTTGATTCAAAATTTCTATATTTTACCAATCGATATTACCATAGTTGGTTTCAAAATGTGGTTTGTGATGATTGAGTACATTTGATAATTCATTGAAAGTATTTTTCTTGTTCAGTCACTCTTGTTAATCGACATTAACATTCCTTCATTAATTTACATAATTTGTTTTAATAATTCATACCATATGCCCGACCATTATTTATCGTGAGAACTCGACAATTTCGATAGAATTTCGTGAGTTACAGCGATTTCCAAAACAGATTGTAATTTTGAAACTGTGCTTCAAAAACATAATGTTGTTTTGCTTTCGTGTTATCCAAGCATTTATATAACTTGTGAACTTCATAGTTCAATTAGCAGCCGGTCTTTTCTGTTATGTCAACAACATGTGTGTGCATGCATATTAATTATTGATGAAGATATTGAGGTTTTCTCAATATATAATGTATTGATAGATGCAACTGTAAGTAAATATCACAAGAAAATCACTGGCACTGATTAATTCATCATTACATCATTACAATCATTATTCCAAACAGTTTCCAACAGTAAGTTTTGTGTTCAACGAGCGACGCAGTAAAAGAGCTGCTCCGCGAGATTAACTCGAACGATTCCTTCGTCCGTCTGCGTTATTTAAGACAGGACAGTGATTAATTCTTTGCGCACCGTCCGTGGCAGTGTCAGTTGGAATTGTACTCAGCATCGTTTTTACGTTGTATACCAGCTATTGTACCGTGCTTCTCGTCGTAAACTGCGCATAATTTCAAGAATATGTCACTACAGTTAGCGTATAAAACCACGGCGCGGCATGATATGCAGAGATGGTCGGTGTCATAAAACCCGGTGCCAGTACCCGCGATATATTTCTTCACATGTACATTTCTTCCCTCACGATGTGCCGACCGCGCCTTGAGAGATTACCTACCCCTTTTCCACAGGAAGTGTATAGTGCCTGGCCTCGTACATGGGCATGACTTGCGCCGCACGCGATGTGTTTCGTGCATTCGCAAAACTTGTTTGCCATATTACATTCGGCGGTTAAACGTACCGTGAATTCAGTTCGTTTATCAGAGCGTTCAAGCGATTTGATTGCAAATCATGCACAGAACTTTGGCGCGACTCTTTCATCATGCAGATATACGCGCGTGCACACGCTCCATATTTCCTCGATGTCGGGACACGAATTGGAGATTAAACGTAAACGCATCGGACGAACGGCGTAACCCGCAGAAATACACGCGCAGGACAGTGAGAAATGGCAAAGTTAATGAGCGATATCAGAGATAAATCATCTAATGGATAAATTCAACGGAAGGTATTGTGACTACATACAGACAACTTGTTATCCGATCGTAATTGATAGAAATCTGTGTAATAGTGCGTAAGCTGTCGTAGGCACGAATAGCGCTTTGCACGGCGTATTAAGGTCAGGCGAGCACATTTGCCGGGACGACGCGATAACAATCCTCGTTAAGTTTGATTAGCACTAGCACAATCATTTTGGCTATTACATTTACTATGAATATATAATTGTCATTAAACCGCATTTAATTGCGAATATGTTGTCACTGTAGCGTAGTAATTATGATTTAATTTTACGCGATGTAAGCTTTTAACATTATTTTAATATTATTTAATTAATTCCCATGTGCTGGTAAATTGCGCTTTGTTTATATCACATGTGTCTACAGCAATTGTTCTTGATCAATAAATTTGCATTTGACATAGCGCAATTTGGTTTTCGAATTTCTATAAAAGATTTTTTCTCGGTAATAAAATTGAACCTAAAAATTTTTTAAATAAAATTTCGGTATTTATTGCAGTCGCAAATGACTAGGAAAAATGCATAGTCAGTCAGTCATTGAAGTTGGACGTAAAAAGGAATATATAAAACGACTAAAATCAAAAATCGAAAGAGAATCGAAAAATTGGCATAATAAATGGAGCGCATCGACACGTGCAAGATTCACTGTTAAACAGATAATCGATTTTCTTAGAGAGATTTTTAAAAGGATTATTTGTCTCGTTTGCGGTTTATGTCGATAGTAGTGTACAAGTTCTTATTCAGACATATTTTCTTTGTATATGGTGAATGATAACGCGTTGCCCCAGGGATGTTACATGGAGTATCTTTTCAGTCGTTTTGTAGCGGAAAACTTGCTCCCAGTACATATATGTTCTACGTACTTCGTATATGTTTTACGTACTTGGTATATTATGTGCTTATCTTCACGAAATATTATCTTGAAGTAATTTTGAATGTAAACAAAAAAACACAATAATCAAATTTAATCTATGTCGTTTTTTCTAAATTTATATGTATAATATATGTATATACATATATATGTATATATATATATATGTGTGTGTGTGTGTGTGTGTGTGTGTGTGTGTGTGTGTATAATATACATATTGTGTGTGTGTGTTATGTGTGTGTGTATACATATATATATAATATATATTTATATACATATTATATATATATATATATAATCTCGAAAATGCACTATTTCCTTTTTCAGATATGAATAAATTTAAATAAATTTGAGTAAGTGAGCAGAAAATAGTGTTTTGAAAAATAAGAAACAATTAATTTAAATTGTGTCGTTATAAACTTTAACATAAATCGACATTTACAATCGAACATATACACTCGAATAATGTATTTGTGAAAATCAGTCGAGCAAATGCAGTTTTAAATCAAGGACTATTTAGTTTGAAGCGTACCTCACGTTCATTTCGTTCAGACGGACTTTTCTTAAAATGGTTGATCTCCCTGCAGGAGAGGGTTTCTTTTGCTCACAAAGATCCGACTGCTTGCGGATATTGCTTCTCTGTGCATCGCCTTTTAACTGGTTTACCTTGTTCCTCCGCGAGGGGAAAAGCAAAGCCCGGCTTGCTAGCATCGAAGAAGCTACCAATTTCCGCAGCGCCTATCCTCTTTCGAACGTTTTCACTTCGAGGATCTCCGCTAGAAGTGGCTTGCGAAGAATCTCTGAAACTGGTGGGTTAAGTGAATTCGGGGTGTCCTGGTTTGGATTACCACCTTCCAATTTTGCCGTTTTCAGTGGCTAACGGGAGCGCGAATTCGCTTTAGATCTGGGTCCGCGATCGCCCTGAGATTTGCGTGATTCGAAAGGTAGAGTTTATCTAACTTTGCATTATCAGCCGGGCTTACGCGGTTTGATCTTGAAAAGGAGATCGGCGCGCTCGAAGGAGATTCCACGAAGAGTTCTCTTTTTGCCGATATACTCGATCGCTTTAGAATCGATGCCACTTATTCTTTCATGAATAATTGGTACTTTAAAATAATGAGAGCTCGCAAAAGTACCTTGTGCATAAAGTGTTTCATTTTTAATAGGATGTTGCCTCGTAATATCGATTTGTAATTTATGGCGTCGTGTAGTAAAATTTACGATAAATGTTTTACCATCGTTCTTGTTATCATAGAAGACTAATCATAATAGTAAACTATTGCAATTATTTGATACATTCATGATTAATAATGCAAATGTAAATTGTATTAAGCAAATATGTTAAATAAATTATGTTAAATAAAATACGTTAAATAAATTATTAATTTATTATAATTATTGATATATTTATTATATATATATATAAATATATATATATATATAATAATTGTTAAATATAATAAATTTTTAATTATAATAAATTATTAAGAAGTTCTTGCATTGGGGATTAGTGTCATGTAATATAGTGGTAACAAACTTTAGACGTAGCTTTCGAGCTAACGTGAATCCATGCGATGTCTTATGCTACATATTCACATCGTAGTTTCGAACAAGTTCTGATCTGTTCGCTCCGAAATTATGCGAAAATAGGTTACGATACTTCGCACACAATTTAGTATATATGTATCCACAACTTATTATGTATTGCTTACGTATGATATTGAACTGTAGCGTTAGTGACTACTTGTCTTTTGAACTATTAACTATTTAACTATTAACTATTTTTAAAGGAAATGACTTTCTATGTACTTTGTCCTCAATCGTGCATGTCAGTAAAATTGTTTGCAAAAAGCGGTGAACGATAGTAAAGTCATTTTTTCTGATGTGGAAAGAAAACAGAAGTCAAATTGCAGTAAACTGAGACTTGAGAGAATAGGGAGAAGGGGAGATTCCAGGGGAGATTCAGTTGAATTAACCGAGAATACGTTTCGCATGTTTCTTCTGCCTGAGAGCATGACGTTCGTCTGGAATACCTCGATTGGAGAACCTCAGACGAGTATAAACGTGATTTGAATATTTCAAGCGCCAATAAGACAAACCACGAAGTTGCCGAAGCGTATCTGTCGTGCTATGAATTTTTTTGAGTACTGGTTGAGTATAGCGGAAAGATCTGATGAATATTTCATATACAGAGTATTTGCCAGACTATTTCGCATTGCGCGGATCAGTATGATGCGATTATTTATTTTGTACGCCTCTCCATTGACGAATCAATTATCTGCTAAAGACCTTTGCGACAGAACCCGCTTACGTTATCATCTTTCCGGTTATGATTATTCCTCGATAATAGAACTAGTTCGCGGAATACTGACAGGAAATACATAGGTTTCGCATACGCGGGAAGCCATTCGATATCCGCTTTGTAGCTTGACACAGTAAATGTAAGGGATGCATTGCCGTTCGGTGGCGAATCGATGCTGCGACGAATACCAAATACGTTCGTTATGTCACACAGGCTGGGCGATACGCCCGTAAACTCCCGGGCAGAGACGGTTGGTCCTTGCGGAAACAAATGTATGATATTCCAGCGAAAAGCAGGGGCTTCGATCAACGAAACTGCCATGTCTCGGGACAATCGTTGGTTCGCAAAGGAGGATGAGGAACAGAACGGATGAGCGAGGATGGGCGAGCGCTCTTGTGAAGACCGGATTCCATGAGTATTGGCACATACGTAATCTCCTTTCGGCCTCGTTTCCGGAAATCGCTGATCTTCGACAGAGCATTCCTTCGTACATCCCGGTCGCCCAAACCCGGCGACTGAGATCCTCATGTGAAATAGTTTCGCGGCGCTTCGACGGGATAGAGCTCCCGAAAATTTACTGCCCTCGTCGTACGTGCGGTAACTTAGGGCAAGGTCTGGGAAGAGAAGGTTCGCGAAGGTGGAAGTAGGAAACACGTTTCCCGCTGCGCCGATTTAAAGTTGAAGAGCATCCTCGATTCCTGAGAGGCAATGATTCTTCTCAGGATTCCTGGTGACGTCGTTTCTCTTTATCGCGCTCAACCGTAAGTATAAGTGTGTGCCTCGTGGTTTATGTTGTGAATGTATGTGTAGTTTGGTACACTGGCTTGCCATGTATTTGTTAACGACACACGGCGTTGTAACGTTGGTTGGCATAAATCAATAGTGTTTAAAAAATTTTTCATAATATTATAATTTTATTATATTCTTCAATTATCACACTTTTGAATAGCGTATTCTAGAAGTTGGTTAAAATGTAAAGTGTTAATTATAGTGATTCCAATGTTCAATAAAAAGTAACTTTTTTTGGATGATGATAATTGTTTTTTGTAGTTTTTTAAGTGCTAAATACGATTCTGTTTATCAAATTGCTCTGTTACGTCACAATTTAAAAAAATTTACGGTTAAAGTTACGAAAAATTGTTATTTTACCATATTTTAGCTATTACTATGATGTGTTAAAAAGTTTTATTAAAATTGTTATTATAAGATTTTATTCACTTTTAAAGAACATAGTTTTTTAATTTAAATCCCTTGTTTTTTTGTGCTTATTATAACAATAAATCCCTTTGTTATGCTTATTATAGGTATCATGGTTAAAAAGATATGAGAAAATCAATATATTTATTGATATATCAATATTATAATATCAAAGTTGCAACTTCGATAATAGATCCTATGTTAATCATAAATTTAAGGGATGAAAGTCGCGCAACAATATATTTAATTTTGATGTTAATTGTAATAAAACTTCTTTATGAATATGCCAAAATACAGTAAAATATCCTTTTATCATTTTAACTGCAAATTTTTCAAAATTGTTACGTGATAGCGCAATTTGATAAGTGGAATCATAAGTATTCAACGCCAAAAATTACAGGAAACGATTACCTTGTTCTTTGTACATTTTTGTTGAACAGTATTATAGAAATCCTGGTAAGTTTAGTGATTATAGTCGATCAATATAAAATCGGATTACTTACACGTATATCTATCTATTATTTATTATCGATATTCACAGTTCAAAAGGTATTGATTATCATTATTCCCTTTTTGGCTTCTTTTATGCATAGGTACTATGTAGTATAGCAATCGATTCATATCGGCAAGTTAATTATCAATTAATAGCTAGACAGAATTTCTTTTTGAATAAAAATTTAAATAAATTTAAAAGTTAATGACAGAAAAGGATTATTAAATATTCATTTGCACAAAGCCTCCCTTTGGAAAAATGTTTACGGAACTTTATTACTTTTTCCCAATTTTTTATATTCCGAAAGAAATGAAGTTGATTTCAATAATTCAAAAAAAAGGTAAAATTAAGCCATCATATTTTTTCGCAGTGTTTTAATCTCATTTTTTTGATTTGTTAAGATCGCAAAAATCTTGACTTGCAAAATTTATAACTTGTACAAATATAAATATTACAGATTTGTTAAATGAAATAGTAGTTTCTCAAAGCTTTTTGAAAGCATAAAAAGTGAGCTGACATATGGATTTACCATGTAAAGCTTCCGAAAGCTTTCCGTCATTCGACGTTATCGATAACTTTGCACCCGCGGACAGTTATAGAACGAATCTATCAGCGGCTATATCGTGCGATACGTGCGTGTCCATATGTACTTTCGCGCTCGAAAATCGCCACCGAGGTGAGAGTGATTCCCAGATCGATAAGAGGAAATAGTGGGTGCTCCTCTAAAAGCCGATCGTACGGTGTCTAGCCTCAGCAAAGCGGGGTTACTTGTGTAAGGTTACGGTCGAATGACTATCGGCTTGTGATAAATTCTCACAAGTTTAAAGGATGCCGTAATGGATTCGGGTTATATATCTTCCCGGACGATAGTTGCTCGCCGATTTTCTGACGGGCAAAGAGAGCGGAGACGGTGAGCGAATCGTTGGCGGAGCATATTGCCATGGTGTACAGTCAAGCAGTTTCCTGATTCCGGATATTTTGGAACGATATGACGAACTCGACGGGAAATTTTTGCGACATCCCGGAATGAAATCTGTTCGAGCATACCGTTCGATTATCACGTTCACCGGCGCGGTGCGCGAACTTCCAAAGCCTCGTGAAGCTGAAAGGAGGCTTTCTTGGAGACCGCGCAAAAGAGCTGTGTGACGATGGTGTTAAATGGAACGTATCACAGTTCTCCTCGTTACTATAGCTACAGAGTTGGCAAAAAATTATGTAAGACGCAAAAAGCGTTTACCGAGGTGCATATTAAACTTTAACACCGTAAAATAGTGAGAAAATAATATAATATATATTTTTATATATATTATATGATATATATGATATATATCATATAATGATATATACTTTTGAAACGTTGTAACTTCTATGCAATTTTGAGGCCGTAGAAGATATGTGAAACAAACATTTACACAACAATAATTTTGTATATAGAAAATTATTTTTTACATATAAATAGAGAGATACCAATCATAATTTAATTTTCCTTAATTGCTAGTACATTTTTAGATCATGAATTAAATTTAGAATTTGTCGTGTACATTACGTCGTAACTATGTTCTTCATTAAAATCTTCTTGATAAGACTTCGAACATTAGATCTGCTGATATTCAATAATTAAGGCTTTAGGTAAAAATGACGTTATCCATACTTAATTGCATTCTGTTCATTATGCGAGGAATTATCCACGATTGCAGGCAAGAATCAATCGATCGTCTCATTAAAATAGCGTTCATATTACGACTGCAATTATCACGGTCGAAAATCAAAGCGTCTATCGGGAGCATTCATTCGTGGCTAGCAGGTTGGCTTCATTCGGGAGAATAGCTCGTCTTTTTCTTTATTCTTCCGAGAGGACAAGGTATCCCCACGGATTAAAGTACAACGTGGTACAAAGAATCTGAGAAGCCGCTCGACGCTTTTACGGAAATATCGTTTTGAAGGCACGAAGGTACTCGTAGCTGACCATCATTCTGCCAAAAGCAGATGTGGGAGGACTTGTAAAAAAAAAATCGTCTTCTCGCATAAAGCGACACGAGCGTGCGATTAGAAGCGTGAATATCGATTTAAGTCTGTATAGCATCCGGACGTGTCGGTGCTTTGTATCTTTTTATATCGAGCCTGGTTTCGTTGTAATAACGGAAGTCGTGCATGTTTCCTTTCGAACGCATGTTGCTAAATCGCAATTGATTGAATTGAATTTCTTTTTCAGCAAAAGTATGGCGAAGATCGATTAATTATTCGCGTTTTCTCGTCTCTTGTGTCGAGAGACTCTCTTGTGTCCACCCCACTTCGCAGTCTCTCTCGATTACGACCCATTAGTCGTAACTCAGCGGCAATGGGATTTCATGCACCGCTGAATACCAAACCCGTATAATATTATTATCGGTGTCGTTATAATTAAAACGCGAAGGAATTAACTTTGGCCCGTTCATTACCACCCGTTTCTCTTTTACCCCTCTTTCCACACTTTCTTTCCCAATTTTCTGTCTACTTCATTCGTTTATTCTTTTTTTTCCTTGCCCCACTTTGCTACATTTTGTCTTTTGGCTCGCGCTTTTCTGGTATTTCCATCCGACGTTCGACTTTATGAGTCTCGGCGAGCCCCGACTTTTTAATTTCTTTTTTTTTTTACTCTCAACTTTGCGAGCACTCATTTCCATTGTTTCCCACAGTTTTATCTGTGCGAATTAGCACTTTACTTGATAGCCGGTAGTAAAGATTCTCAATGATCACCATGAGAAAGGGAGACTTACCTAAAAAGAAGGGAGATGTATGTAAGGGTAAGAAGTGCGCATATAAATCGATTATTTTGTGAGAATCAAGGCAGAACTAGTTTTTGAAAGAAGTATTGAATGGTAAGAGAAGAAAGAAAGAGGAGAGGAAGAGGGGCGAGAGGGAGAGAGACGAACAAGAAGAAGTCTATGGGGAAATGTCTGGGGAAAAGAAAGAAGGACCGACCCCGTCGATAAACGGAGGTAAAATGGAGAACCCGGTGCAATCTTTCGATTTATTGCGATCGAGTGATTCCATTGAAGCGGCACAGGTGCTGACGATGGATCGAGTGGGCAGTAACGCCGAGAGTGAAATAATTTTCATGACGCGAATAAATTTGGTCCTTTTGGCGGTACGGGCATTCATTTACATCTTTCGAATGCAGTGAAAGTGCAAATTTGCTCTCGCACGGATCGCTGCAATTTTTTTCCCTCTCGGCAACCACGCGCGCACAAATAAAACCAATTGTACGATGGAGTTGAGGTAAATTGTAAATTCATAGTGAAAGTTAAGCAAAACTCTCGTAAATCACAACTCTTATCGCGTAATGAGAAAAAACTAGAGATATGAAATATTATTAAAGTAATATATCCTCGAGGGAGCTAACAACATATCATGTTGCGAGTCTCTATCGATCTTATGTATGCGACTCAAAAAATTAGTAAATATCTTTTTAATGTTGTTTAACTTTATTTGTTAGAAAGAAGAGGAGGGAGGGGAGAGAGAAAGAAATACTATATATTATAAAATACTATATATTATAAATATAGGAAAGTTCGAAGTTTGTTGCACGTCGCAAGTTGTCAATGTATTTACGAAAGAATAAAAATTGCAATTATAGTTATAAATGATTGCGTTACCTAATATAGAAAAATCCATAAAAACAAAATCTATTTATACTTTATCTATTTTTTTTTGACAATTAGACAACACATGTATCTACAAAAATAATTAGCTGTTTATACATCTAATTCTCACAGCGCACTCTTGATTGACACAAAAGCCGGACCTAGACTAACGTTGGTCGGCGTTATTCTCGTTAGGTTTCTCGTTAACGGAGAGATTATCAAAAGCTGGGCTGCCTTTGTGATGGCCAAGAGTAGAACATTTCATGAATAAGTGATGCAATTACCACAAACATTGCTTGCGATTATTTTACGAGCTGTTATGCGCGTGCAGCATATTATTCATGCTTTTGGCAATTTAAATTCCAATAATAATGATATTACTACGTTTCGTAATTAAGCTCATGTGAAATACAGCCATATATTTGCTTTGTCCACTCGTTCATTTATACCGTTCAACAATGATTAAGTGTTCGCTCGCGCGAACACGAGTAAAAAATGAAGAATCAGGACATTACATCGGCCGTGAATTTATTCATAAGAGTATTCTTGTTTTTTTTCAACACGCATCGTTTCGTCGCTCAAAGAGGAACAAAGGATAATTGCATATAAAAAACCATAGCTAATTTCACTCTTTCCGAGTTCTCGTTAATGTTAAATTGCCGATCGGTTTTTAGTTTTATTAACAATAAAAGTGTTCCAATGATTGTCGGTATTAATTAAAAAAAAACCGCGGAATAGATGCGTCTAGTGAACGCTAATAAATAAAAGCTTTAATCTCAGTTTCAATAATCCTTTAATTTTAATAATTGAAATTCGTGTTTTGATAAAAAATACGAGAGATGACGTAACAATTTCTATTGTTTTAAATAAAAATTCGTTCGATTCGTTCAATGAGGAACGTCGTGATACCATTTGTCAGACGACAACTCTCGTTACAAAACGTCCGCGAGGCAGTAGCTCATACCGAAATTACATCGTCTCGTAAGTGACGGGTTGTGCGTTTCTAACGCCCTCCAGGTTCGACGTGCTCGCGTATATCCATACTGATGTATTGCAATTTGCAACACGCACGTAGGTCGTGTCAGCATGTAACAATAGATACATCAGGCACAGTGACGACGACTCGCCGCCCGGAAGCCGACGCGACCGTCGCTTGCGATGGAGCTCCGATGGTCCCGAACCATAGGATTGACATCTCGAGTAATTGGTAAATCAATCACTGACACATTAATAAGGACTGTGCGCGCGAGACCACTCCACCATCGTGCCTAGACTAGTCTGGAATTCGGTAGTAAACAATAAAGCGGTATGTGATTACTTCACTCGCGTATATACGATTGTTGTGTTTCGCGCTCGTTAAGATTAGTTGACCTTTTACAATCAGGATCTGCGTGCGAAGAATTCCTCATGTCGTTGACCTCAAACTTGCGAGAAACAAGACGTTCTCGGACTCTGTCAAGGATAACTACAATAATATGATTTGCTCTTTACAGCGTACGGTTATGAACCAATCTATCCTCCATTTATATGAACGTCAAACGAGATAAGAGAGAAATACGTTCAAAGCGAAACATTACATTAAGTAAACGTTCGGCAAACGTACGAATCGCGTGGTTGGGCTCGCAGGAAATTTTCAGTCGTTTGGGAAGGGGAGGGGAACTATTGAAATTCAATGAACATCAAAATGAAGTGACGCTACGCGACCTGATATTACATCACAGTTATGCTGTAGTGGCGTTTCTCCGACAGCCGGGTGAATCAAGGCCCTTCCTAAATTCATCGCACGGCTCACGACGCGCGATACCATTTATGTATCGACTTTGGTCTACGTTGCACCCCATAACGGGCTCGCATTTGCGAAATCGGTACTTTCATAGATCGCACAAACTTCAAATCGGGCCATGGAAGAGCATCATTAACTCTCCGGCACATACTTCTAAATTGCACTCACCTACAGATCTTGTTGGCGCAAGTCTTCCATAGTTTCTTACGACATGTACCGAGGTCGTGAGACTGCTGGTGGCACTGCGATTGCTATTTGTAATGTATGGACTTATGTATAAGGTGAAATAATGTGGTGATCGCGTACAATGTTACAAATAACAGTTTTCGTTGACGCTTGATTACCCTAATATACTATTTTCCATCTGGCATATGACAGTTTCACCTTTACTCGTATTTCATCGTATTTTATCGACCTGATAATCGCAAATTGGAGATTGATTTGATTCATAAATTTTGTGCAGATTTTTGTCTAATTGATATTTGAATGCAATTAAGATTTACTGAATAATCATTAATAATATGTAATTAATAATTATTAATACATGTATTATTACATATAATTAATATATATAACATATATATTATAATAATATATATATATAAATTATTACATTAATACATTAATACATATTTAATTAATAATTAGTTAATTAAAAATTAATAAAATAGATTTCAATTTTGTTTATAAATCTGTATGAACTTATAGATCAACCCAATATTATAAAAATCTATACAGATATTATCTTTTCTTCATTTCCGACCTTTACTTGATTTTTATTAATCAATTTTCAAATTTGAAACAATTCAAAAGTGTCATTTAATTTTTAATATATTTATATATGTTTATAAAAATTGTTAAATTTAAATTGTTAACAATATGTATGAATAAACAAATGAGTTAACATTTTGCGACTACACGCACATTATTTTAATCGGTTCTAGAGGAAAGAATTAATTTCCCTGCTCAGCGCAATACTTAGCCACAGGAAGGACGCAATGGGCACGATTAATCGCGTTGAATTATTGTTGTGTGGTGCGTTACGGTTCGTCGCAGACCTTCAATTGGTTCTGTCAATCGCATGCGATTCGCTTGATAGAAATGGCTCGGGTTACCGTGTCGTATGTAGATGAAACACTGGTCGTCTAAATCGACAAAAGTGAAATTGAAATTTTCACGATATCGCGTAGAATGGACATTGGTTTGTATGAGAAACGTTTTTTTCTAGAGAGTGTAATGCAAACGTCGGAACGTGCGTTAGACGCGAGTTATCTTCACAGATTCGCACGTGATGTTCTGACGGTCCCAGGGGCGCTTTGCTTGCCGTTTATATTCCTGCTTGGCAACGGTATTGCGAGCTGGTATAAATCCTTGGTGACGTTTGACTGCTATAAATTAAAAAGCATCTGCGCACCAAATCTGGAAAACGTGAGAAACTTGTATATCCAGCTCCCATATCTTAGATATTGTCCATGCCAAAAATGTTACATTTTGCTCTCAAAGGAAATAAATAATTCCAGAAAACTGTGTATTAAAAATCTTATTAGCTAAATTTCATAAGAAGAAAAAATTATAAAGTGAGAAATTATAAAGAGAAAAAAGAGGCTGTTGTTGAAGTAGCGAGAGTAGATAAAATAATTATGGATGACCTGTGTATAGGGATCTTTGTATCTTATTTTTTAAAAATATGTTTTCAAAAAATAATTTTATTATTTGCTTGATTTTTAAAAAAGCTTTAATTTAATCACTAGCATTTTAAAATTCTTCATTCTAAAAACAGTAGTAGAAATATTTAAAAAATACAGTATTTTCGAAAAATCTAAATATACCATAAAGTGCTTTCAAAACTATTAAATTTTTATTTAAAACATTTTTGCATATTTTTCAATCGTTCTGATAATATGTTTATTGAAAAAATTTCTTTTTTAGAAGGATGTTTCATTCCCTTAACATGCATAAGAGCATTTATAAAAGTATATATGTTTCTTCTTTCGATTTATATATTCGATTACCATAAATCCAAAGTTACGAAAATCGGAGAAGAAATATTTGATTCCTTACCTCTTTAATTTCTATTGCTTGTTTATTTCATTATGCGATTTAATTTAAAAATGTATTATATATTAGTTTCATTTTGCAGAAGCATAGCTTTTAGGATTATACAAAATAGAATTATTTAAGACATTCTGTCGTTCTCGTGATCGATTTTACGTGATATGATGCATACATCACCAAATCTCGCGTAGATCGCTCAGCCTGCGCAAATGCACGTCAAAAATGCATCAGTATAGCTCACGGGACATCCGATCTAACTCGTTTGATCTCTTGCAGAGAGAAGCAATCCTCCTCTTTCTATCCTACATTTCTTTACCTACTTTTTCTTTACAGACTCTCGGGGCCTTTTGCTCATGTGAGACGTCTGAAATGCTTTCTATCGAGTTCCTTAGATGCAGGTAAACGTACAGTGTCACGTTTCGCAGCGCGTCTACTCATGTTCTCCACTCTAAATTTTACTGCCGCACGAGATCCAATCCGACAGCGAGGCCGTGCGAGAGATCTAATCCGAAAAATAGCGTGACGCTATAGGATAAGCTTTCTTCATATTCATACCCACTTTATCGCTGCATGTCTCCGTCTCCAATACTTTCATGGCTATCATCATTCATGCTATTTCTATTGCTTCACGTGGGACACATTCAAAGTATGTATACAGAGAGGACAAATATATACCCAAAGATGTGAAAAACTTGCAATATTCTGCGGATTATTCGATACATTACGCTATTTTATTCTTTATTTGTTATCACGATCATCTGAAACGTGTAACGTTTCAAGGTTGAGAATTCTTCTTTTTCTACTCCTCCCCTTTGATACACTCGTGAAAGATCCTTCGTTCAACGTGAAAGTGCCGATCGAAGCTGCCGAGGTGAGAAATGGCTAAGTCGAAGATGGAATATTTTGTGGGTGAACGAGATCTGTCGAAGGACATAAGCTCCTTGTATGTTCGCGTGCAGTGGTGGTTGGTTTCATTACGACTCGAGGTGGTGCAGGGAATTTTCTGCGAAACGCGGAGAGGGGAAAAAACATCTCATCGAAAAACCTAATACGATGGTAATCAGGGGTGAGTCTCTTCGGGGTTACCAGTTCCATCCGCCGTCGAAAGAAGATCCGATCCAGTCATTCCTCCTCCCACGGCTTCTATCCGCCAGTTGCCAGGCATTGAAAATTTATTGAACTCTCATCTCCGCTATCCACCTCGCTATCCCCTCCTCTGTCATTTTTTCTCTCTCACCCTTCAACGGCTCTCTTGACTTGATCGGAGACAGGCTTTTCGATATCTTAATAATCCACCTATTCGCCTGTCATCGGGGGTGGGTATGATTTTGCGAATCCATAGTCTGTCGACATACGAAGAATAGACATCGTCGTACTTGTCATCCGCGATACGTCGTCGATGGAACCTTCATGAGCTAAGCTCACTCGAAGGAATTTTATGCTGTCGTTATGTTCGACATACCGTGCATAATGCCAAAATTGGAATTGCCTTATTGTCGGCTTTTCAACAGCTCAGGTATAATGAAACATCTCTATAATACTCGTAAAAATTATTGTTATTAAAAGCGAAAGATAATTTCTAATAACATAAATACATACGAGTGATGTACTTTGTGGAGTTGCTGCAAATGTAAGAATCTTTGACAACAATCAAGTTTGCAAAATTCTTTTCAAACATGTACATCATAAATAATAATTTTTACATGTATATATAATAATTGTATATGTATATATATATATATTTTTTTTAAATCTTTCCAAAAGTGAAAAATGTATGTATGTTAAGTACATGAAAAATATTTAAAAATAAAAAATATTTAAAAATAAACGCATCATTAAATAAAAAATTAATTAAAAAATAGATTTGAAATCAATGTAATTTATGAGACAAATTTAAATTTTAAAAAGTAATACCTCTGAAAATATCACATATGTTTAATTAATAGAATTTTATTTTATTTTTTTGTGACTACTATAATTTTATGCAAATTCAAAGTCATTGAAAATCAAATAAAAGTAAAAATTGTAAAAATTGTAAAAAATGTAAAAATTGACGTGTTCGAATCGCATTTTAATACTTCTATAAAACATATTTACTTTTAAAACATATTTACTTGTAATTAAAAAATTATTAATACGCAAGAATTGCAATCAAATCGATAAATATTAGTATTTTATTGTCATAAAATTTAATAAGAATGATTTTTATTAGGAATATCATGACACACGTGTTTCCCGAATTTGTTTACCTATTTTCAAACAGTCATCACAAAACATATATAAAACATCGTACGTTTTCTATTTCTATATTTTTCTATACTTTCATGAATACATCAGAATTCAGAATTTATCTTATGGTATTATCGGGACTTCTCTTACAAGATATCTTGTTTCTTACTGTATGACATAAAGAAAGCAATCTGCTGTGCTTTTCGAACAGCCAATAAAATATGAGCAATCTTACATATATGTTTGCCCGAGTCATACAATGCCTAAGTGGAAAAGATATTGAATGTGTCGCGTTTTCCTGGTGTAAATCCTCGAATAAGTTTTGCGAAGTTTTACAAGCTTTACCTGATAAGCGAATTTGTTCCAAATTCGAGACACTCCGACTTCGTTGTCGAAATTTTTCTCAATGATTGCTGCCAAAAAAAATAAATCTTTTCGACATGGAAATATTTGATATTCGCATGCTATCTTGTGTCGACCACACCATATTTCGAATTCGCACCTCTCTTGTCTTTCGGCAACGCCTCGGCATAGATATGCTCCCTCTCCTCGGGATTCTTTATCTACATATTTTCTTATGTTAAATTCATGACTCGACGACGGTTGCTGCCGCCGTTGTCGTCGCCACTCCCGCTGGGATTTCCACGCAGAATGCGTCGCGTGTGCGACAAACTCGCAATACGCATAGAATGCGCTTCGTTTCTCGGTGCGAGTAAATCGGAGTTTGTGAAAATAGTGACGAGTTGTTCGCATAGACGTAGAAATGATAGATACATATTTTCCGAAATAATTTTCGGCAGCATTTTTTTTTTTAGATTTTTCTCTCTCTCTCTTTATATATATATCTATATCTATCTCTCATTACCTTTTCCTCTATCTCTCTATTTTTTCATAGGATAGAGTTGTCTTGAGTTTCTGAATTTGCAGGATTAATTACGGTCTAATTAAATTTGTAGTATATTGTTTATACCGAGAAAATATCGCTCGCTGTTGTATAATACTTATTAAATTTTTGTTTATACTGCTTAATCGTAACGCTCCGGCTAATATTTTGTAATTACGTAGAAAAACAGAATAAAAGTGGAATTTAAAAATATTTCAATAAACACGAGTAAAATTAATTACATCGCATAAAATGCTCTTCAACAATTTCTGTAATTAACAAGTGGTAACAATCTCATTACTTTTCATTATTGTAAAATTCTTAATAAAACAAATGAATAATTAAACTCGGAAATAAATATGTTAACAAAATTATGTTTTATAGTGAATCTAGTAATAGTAGAAGTATTAGAAGAAATATGAGAGCATTTTATATATAACATTATATACCTACTACCTTTTGTTATTCCATTTGAGCTTTTATCCGAAAAGGAACAATCTACAATTTCGGAAAGTATATATATTATATATAAATATATATATATATATATATATATATATATATATATATAGAGAGAAGAGAGTAATAATAAAGACAAAAAAATCTTTTTAACTTCCCGACTTTTTTGCTGGCTATGCACGTTTCCGTACTATTTTGCAGAAATATCACCGATAGGGGGAAAGGTGCATTGCGTAATCACATTTCTGGAATTTCCGTGGTTAATACAGATTAGTTTAGCTTCTCGTTGACATTGTAATGCAGGGGTACATAACACGGGAAATATAATGTGCAATATCAGTGTGGACGAGCCTGGACACGGGTAATGAAAATCGCACATTACGCCGCGATAATGACGGGTCCCGAGGCACTGCAGCGCTTACCGTTTACAATAACGATGTAGAAAAGGTGAAACAAACAATCCACGCTTCCGCTGCAAAGCGCAATACGAGATTAAGACGCCGTCGCACCTTGGACTGCGAGCTCGACGAGCGCAATCCCAACTTTCTTAATTTCATTTGATATCACTGCTGAAAAGAGACACGCAAAATCCGTATAAACTTGTCCACAGCTTAGATCGTACAAATTATTCGTTTTAATAGAATGATCAAACGAAACCGCGGAGTTTGTCGATTAAATTAAGATCTTTAAGATCTTTAAGTGATAACTAATAATTAATTAAATACGTCTATGTGTGATGTTTAGACACGTTAAGCTTTTGAAGTACGACGAATTAGCGTTCTAGAAATAACTTCGTTAATAATTTATGTTAAGTAAGCTGCTTTCGGATATGTGTCAAGAGTACTTCTCTAAAGAGCTTTTAGAAATCTGGCAAGTAGATTCACATTTGCGTACAGTTGCGCGGCTAAACAAATGTTTGCATAAGAGTCTTAATCCGATTATTGTGAATGAAGTTAGACAGGATTACGGATAGAAAGCTGTAAGCTTGCTTCTCGCAGTTTTTACCACTGACCTTTGCAGAAACATGTAGACTCGAGCTGTATATATCGAAAAAGCTGTATATATCTGCAGTATTCAATTTTTAACGAATTTCGAAGTGATGACACAAGCGGCGTTGCGAAGCTAATGACAATCACCACGTTCGGTGGCTGCATGTAATTATAACAGAAATATCTCGCTTTAAACTGCAGCTGCAATCAGCGTAATGCTCTCTTGGGGATTGGTCATCTGGTCATGAAAGCTTCGACAGTTTGTTCATAAAAACTCTTAATCGTACATCGCTAATTGCAAGCTGCGGATGTACCTCACCAAATTTGAAAGTTATATTATGTGAAACTTATAATCTAACGATACATATATATGATATTTATATTCATACATCTGTACATTAAAGAAAAAAGAAATAGTTGAATAAGAAAATTTCTAAGAATATCATTTTTTTTAAGATTTTGAGTAATTTGCGGCTCATCAACAATAACTTATTAATACGACACTCCTCGATGAGATCTAAATCTACAAATTTATAAAACTGTTCCCTCGAATTTGACGAATTTATACGAGCAACTTTAATTTTCGAGACCACTTTTACATACATCTGTTTGACATTTTTCATTATGTTTCTGCAAACAAAATTTTTATTATCACAGTATAAATTGTTGGTCAAAGAAAAATTTAATTGAATATTCGATGGTAAAAGTCTGTCAAATTTGATAAAAAAAATGTTGTGCCCCTTCTGATGACTTTCGAGTTTTATTTCGATCAAACGGAAGTTCACGTGGAATAATCGTGACCACACGTAATCATAAATATTCTTCGCGTGCAGTTTCCGCGTTCTCAGTCATCGTGTTATCTGAAATGTCCTCCAACAACGGCATAAATTTACCGATATGTTTTCGGCTCGGTGCGTTTTACTCGAGGCTTTGTTTGCGCGGTCGCTGCCTTCGTCGCTGATTCCTAACTCCAAAACTGCAGTAGAGCGATGCCGCCACGACTTTGCTACGCCGGTCACGCCGATCGCCGTTTCTCATTACGATTCCGTTAGCGTCAGCAATTGCAGTAAGTTGCAGCTGGCCGAGCATATATCGCGTTACTTTATTGCTATTTGGTCAGTGACCGCTATAGCATTGCCATTACCTCCAAATTTTTGCGATGGTCACTAACGTTACTGCAACTTACGATCGTGAATGAACATAATACTTCCGTATCTTATCCCCTACTCATGTTTGCAACCTTTAACTAAAGTCGGATAGTCAAATAATTCAACTCGTGTGATGATATATGTATTTATCACGTTGATCGCTCTACGCGTGACTTGAATGATAGTAAAAATAATCGAAAATAATTTAAAAATTAATAAAAAAAAAATAAAATTAAAATATATATGTTATTTTACAATAAATGCTCTAATAGTAATGTTCGTAAGTTTCGTTAAAAACAATATTATAAACAGAGGGCAAAAACCGAACAAAGCCAGATGACAGTGTCACTGATATATAATTATGTGAAGAAATTATACAATAACAACAAACGTTTCGACTTGAAATAAAGTCATATTCAGTATCAGTAATAATTAAAATTAAAAAATTGACTTTATTTCAAGTCAAAACGTTTGTTGTTATTGTATAATTTCATATAATTATATATTAGTGGCACTGTCATCTGGCTTCGTTCATTTTTTTGCCCTTTGTTTGTAACATGTTATTTTAGTTTTTATGATTGAAAAATATATGAAAACATGAAAATAATGACACGAGCGAAGGAAGAGGAAATGGAATAGCGTAATAATTCAGGATATCGCTCAAGAATATCGATTTCTTTTTCGCTAACATTTTATTAATTTTCGCGTGAAAGAAAACTTCTGGTTGTCATCGATTGCGCTTGTGTGAAACTGAGATAGTAAAAATCTGAGAAATTCAGAAAGTATTTGTATGTGTCGTATATTTTTACTTTCTATTCGTTAATATGACAGATAACTATCGGGCTTGGATATTCGTACTCTAAACCAGTTCACCGCTGGTTGCACTAGAGACAAATGGCCCAGCTCACTCTCTTTCGGCTTTACCCCCTTTTCACGCTTCTTCTTCCCGCCGACGAGCTGCTAAACGAGTCGTTAGTGCCGATTTTTTACACCGGAACCGTCATTTTAACGGGCGGACATTCGAGTCTTAAATTAATAGACACATAAATCAAGGAGATTTTCTAATTTACTACGGTAGTGATGAGGGCATCTTTTTTAATAAACATCAATGTTTAAAGTTTCAAGTTTAAAGTTTCATCCTCTCAATGTTTACAGACGTTTCATCGGAATATTTAGCTTACATATCTTGAACGCGTGTATTTTACGAATCGCGTTACGCTGAAAGAGGGTTTCTGCATTTGACGCGCCGTAATTTACACTCCTGTTTGAATCCCAGTGAGGAATCCTAAAAATTCAATTTTCTGAAACATCGCCGTCAGAAATTCCGCAAATAACTTGCAGTGAGCTGCGTCTTCGTTCCCAATAGGTTTTCCTGAGGAAAACAGCATGGAAATTGCAAGGAAGCCGCGATTGATTACCGATTCGAAGCAACATGTTCTGCAAGTCTTGAACAAAATGCCAATGCTAGAATAATAAAATGCAAAATAATGAAGCAGCTCAAGTAACGGTAATTATAAATATTAGAATTATTATTTATAAAATTGTAAAATAAATAAATAAATTATTATGAAATAGATTTTAACATGTGTGTGTTCTTATAATTATATTTATATATACATAAACATATATTTCATAATTTTTATAAATACCTAGGTATTTTTAATCGAGAAATAAGGTAATTCGAGAATAATTCGAGAAATAAGGTAGACATGGATTTGATGCAAGTTTTGCATTTCGAAGAATATTTTACATTCAAAGCACTTTATATTCCAAGGAGCGTTTTCGATGAAACAAAGAGGAACCCTCTCTCTGTATAATTCCGTATGCGTTATGTTTGGAGATACGCAACAAATATTGTTAGCATCATAAATAAATGGCATATTATTCAGTGTATTATTTCAATGGAATTTATGTATAACTTCAAAAGCTTTCTAAAACAGGTCATACCGATTGTTGAGAGTTTCTCGCTGTGCGCCGAGATACCACTCGATGTATCACGGCAGAACGGAATTTCACGAAATTGCTTACAGCCTTTTACAGTGTCTACAATCCCTAGTCGATACAGCTAGTCGAATTGTGGCCCGAATTCTGTAGACATTACAAACGGTTTCGTACGAAACTGGTCTTGTGTATTTTGAAAGCAAACTTTGGACAAATTTGCTGCAATTGGATTTTATATAGACCGTAGTAATTCATAAAAGTTATTCAAAATTGCTCGACAACGTAACGAAAGCAACAATCGAAAAATGAATTTGTGACAAGCTTATTCTCTAAAAGAAGGGATTTATCAAATAAAATTTTTATTCATTTGAAGGAAAATATGTTACTGAAATTAGGATAAACTGATATTATAAATGCTTTGTAAAAACGTAATATATATATATATATAGAAATAAAAGTTGGCTATTTTGTGGACAAGCAAATAAGCTTATTCTGAATATCTTTTTGGATCCGATTTTTAATATTCGCATGTCACAATTTTCCATATGTATTTTTTTATAAGATTTAAAATATTCCATTAACTTGCGCGTCCATTAGGACATTTTTTCATATATTTTACATCAGCGCACATTTGCCGGTCCTTCACGATTTCACATTCCGCTTTATGAATTCCTTTCCATATAGCTGGGAACGAGCGAATAATTTGTTTCCGACTTTTCGTTTTCATACGCGCGCGACGTACGGGTGGTGAGCAATGAAAGCGTCCTCCGAGGACTTCATTGTTCCTATGATTCGTAATGATGCCTCCGAGGTTGCAAATGTTGCTTTACACTCTTCGGAGCAGTCGAAAATTGGAAAGAATTAGGAAAAAAGCGTAGAGTAAGATTTATTACTCAGTGTATTATCAGTATCATATTTTCCGGATCTCACTACCAACATGATCACTGACGCATTCTAGTTTAAATTCAGAAACTTTGAAATTTTGAAACTAATAAGCGGCATGGAGAAAAAAAACTTTTTTTTCGTTTACTTAGAAATTCGTGAAGATACGGAAGGTAATATGTTACTCTGCGCGAGCAGAAATGACGAAATATGATTGTTAATAAAAAGCAATTTCCTTACATCGCTATGCGAGAGAAAATTACTGCCATTTAGAAACTATGCTCTACGACGTGCCTTTAGATTCGCCCTCCACCGAATCAGAGTCATTGAACGAATTGCCGCGCCCGATTGCTCGGCTCCGGCTGATCAGGAAGCCCATTTGTCGAGTAATATATTATTCGGAGTGGCCGCAT
Organism: Crematogaster levior; assembly: GCA_901521435.1. Classification (NCBI taxonomy): domain Eukaryota; kingdom Metazoa; phylum Arthropoda; class Insecta; order Hymenoptera; family Formicidae; genus Crematogaster; species Crematogaster levior. The sequence continues at coordinate 107,434 of CABEGB010000675.1, read as the reverse complement.
CAATCACTCCGCTTGCGAGACGCCTGGCTTCTCATTGCGATTTAGAAGTCAAACGTAAGAAGAAAACCAAAGTTCATTAGGAAATAATTTTATTCAACCGCTTCGTAGAGTTTGCACAAAGGATTACGGTTTACTACTAAAAACGTTCATTCATGTTTCTTTGTAATTTTCGACGCGTAGAGATCAGTACGCTCGACGAGCAAGCTTTGAAATGGTATCGTTTATTAATTGCAAGCTCATTCTCTCGTTCTCAAGTTCTCATCTAACTTCTGGTTTCGCTTGTGATTGCATCGATTACACATAGTACGCAATACTATCTCGTAATACATGGATTCGAGCGATGAGTAATTAATTAACGAGTTATCATGGTATCTAGTAATGCCGTTAATTCCTTGCTTCGTTCTGCAAGTATATGTACATGTGGTAATATTCAATACGATTCCGTTTGGTTCCTCTTGCTGTATGCGCTTACAAGCCTGCTGGATTAGTAACAGCTGAACTATGAATTTTAGATAGCTTATGTCAATGTAACAACATTTAATACACGTACCAATAATTAAGTGTGTGCTTGTGTCTCAAATAAATCTTTTTAATATTAATAAGAGTTATACATATACTTTACAAGAGTTATATACTTTCACAAAGATGCGAAGATCATATAGTTTATATAAATTTTATACATATATTTACGCATACACACACATACACAAATTGTTTCATATGATCTTAACTTTTTAATATTAGAATATTTATTGTTTGTTGTAAATTTTTGTTGTTAATTTAAGTATAATTACAAATTGTAACAAAAATAATTATTAATACTTATAAATTTAACAAACTGTTTAAATTATTGTTATTTAAATGGCTATCAGTAAACTAAATTTACTTTTATATTATATGAGAGGAAAGATAGTGTTGATCACGCATGAAATAGAGTGACGATATCTTTTGTGTAAGCTTCAAATTACCATTTTGTTCAAACAAAAGCTAGATTGGTATCGTGGATCAAAAATATAGGTATTGTGTAGGCAGGACAACTTTTTTCAGAGAAAATTGTCGTTCTTTATTTAAAAGTGCTTCAAAAAAACCTGTTATTCAGAGATACTCTCCTCTACTAATTCAAGCGAAACATAACAAGCGGACACGATTACAAAAGCGATTGAAATGTCAAAGCAACAGCGATAGATATTTTTAATTCAAAATATTCCCTGATATGTGAAAACATATTAATATTCGAGATAGCTCAGGAAACATAAAATAGCAATAGTGTATCATTTTAATAACTATATTGGAATAATTATTTCATTTTCCGCTAAACTAAAATTTATCTCTGAAATGTCATCCAAGTTTCTGTGCTTGACAATATATTAATGGTATTGTTTATAGATTGTTCACGATGTTCAATTTAGAGCTCGCTAAGTTAATAGATAATTAATTGTGTTTGATTATTATGAACGCGTTAGATTTTATCGTTCCGCGTGTGTTTAGCGGTATTCGAACTATTATTGAGATTATTACTTGGATATCCAGCACTCGGTTTCGCTCGCCGAGGTGACTTTCATACATTACATGTCGGGACAAATCGAAACGAGAACGAGAGAAATCGTTCATTTTAATAAATTGACAATAAGTGTTAATGTAGCAAATTTGATTAAATAAGTTTAACTAATCATTTTTATTGCAGAATTGATATACCATCAACATACACAGTATACATCGATAGTATATCAATTCTGATAAAAATGATAGTTATTAGAATTGATATATTATTTTCAAAGGTGGAAAGTAAAATAATACGGGCGTTGACATTCTTGCGAATTACATTGGATTATTGATATACCATCTTATCTTTTATCCATTTATATTCGACTTTTGTAGCTACATTCTTTCACTTGCATTATTCTATTCGTATAATACGACGTTATTTTACCGTCTTATTTTCTCGTGGAAATATTGATGTTATTTTGCAGTTTAACTAGCAATATAAATTTTTTTTAGTTAATTTTATTTAATTTCTTTTTAATTGCTTTTTGAAAACAAGAATGTTTTACTGTTGTTTACATTAATGTTGCTTTACTTATAATGCATTTGAAATGTTTAACTCTCTTTTGAATTGTTTTATTATTTAATTTATTATTTATTTAATTTTCTATTTCTGAAACTTACCGATGGAAAACTAAGATTTATAATTGGTATTCAACGTTTGTATATCTATTTTTTGTATATCTCATCCTAAATTAGAAGTATTAATAAATAAATAAAAGCAGACAAACAATCAAATGATGTAATGGATTTCTATTTCCTTGAACATTCGTAAACTTCAATCATGCGGCGGAAACAAAGAGAGCATCGACGTTTTATTTTTAATTGCAGACGCTTCGTAAATGAATTGTCACAAATCAAGCTTGACTGTCAGTCTTATTTTGAACGACATTGTCGTTCAAACGCGTCGATAAACCAATTAACCGAACGTACCTTCCGCATAATGAAGCTATTGACGTTTTTCGCCTCGAAGCACGAGAAAGCCACGACCGTATTTTTTTTTTATTCGTCGTTCCCCGCTTCTTCCACGAAAACAAAATTTAATTTCACGGCATATGTGTAGGACGAATCGTTTAGTATTCCATGCATCGCGTCACAGGTCTTGATCGTCACGGATGGTCTACGCCTTTCGTCCCATGCCTTCCGCATTTCGTCTTCCCTCCGGATGTCGGAATTTACCGAAGAATCGAAGAGTACCGAAAATGTTGAGGGTCGCTTCTTGCCCTCGATTTTATTTTCGTATCGTGACTTTTCTGGGGGAATCCCAAGCACGTTGATTAGAGGATACCACGGCCTTCCGTCGCTCGTTTGTTTCTCCGAGCGAACCATCGGGGAGCATTGAGTTATTACGTCGAGCTTCCATGGGTGGTCGTCGCGGAGGGCTGCTTCGCAGCAAGCTTGTCCCCTCGGGTACTTTGGGAAGGACAAAGTGCCAACATCGCCGGCATTAATAGGCCACGAGCAAGTGACTTATGTATGTAAAGTTTGACCAAGTTGGCGCAGCAATATGCCTCATCGTCGTCGTCTCACTTCGGTATTTTCCCTGTCTCTATCTCTCTTTGGTCTTCTCGAGGACTGGCGAGAGAGCGATGAGCTGAATAACTCTCTAGAGGATACTTTACGAGAGAGAGGGGGGGGAGGGAAAGAGCAGTCGCAGCAGTAGTATCTACAAAACTTCCAGCGTCCAGCGATATTGTATCTCTACTCACTGGGCGGTGGGTCGGGTTGCGAGCGGAGATGAATTAAGTGTGCGCGCCCGGGTACACGATTCGTGTTTCACGATGCGCGAGGGGAAGAGAGAGGATGCACGGTTATAAAGGTCGGGTCATATTTTAGTACTCGCATTGTACTGACGGAATTGTAAGGGAAATAAATTATCGCGCCCGTGGGAATCACCGAGCGCCGGCGGCGACCGCCGTTTTCTCGTGGTGCAACGTGCTTGCGCAGACTCCCCTCTGCCAAGAGAGCTCACGCCGTGAGCTTGATGCCGAAGTACGATGGGATTACGCCCCCTTGACGTTGAAGTTACCGATAATCCGGGGAAACTATTCGCGATAATAGCGCGAGCAATTCAGCCGTTCGCGGTAAATTACCGAGTTATTCTGAACGTGAAGTTTTGCGAATTGGGGAGGGTTAAAAATTAGTAATGAAGCGAAAGCCGATGATTGCCAAATTATTAATTAATATTTACGCTAAATTGTATATTATTGCTAAAAACTTTTACGATTGATATTCGATATACGATACAGTAAGTTTCTCCTTAAAAAAGGATCGATGGTATTGTTAAAGGTTATTCTTTTTATTTATTTGCATGTCTTGTAACATGATCGGATAATTTTCTTCGATATTTCTCCTGTCATTAGAGATAATTATTAAAGATGTAAAGCAAGAAAAATTATGTCATATTACAAAAAATGGCGTTTAAAAATATAACACAAATAGAATTGTAAAATTATAACACTTTTGGTAAGTTTTTCAAGTACCCATATTATAAGTTCATTCAAGCACTCATTGATTTTTGCTCTTAAAGCATTCTTTTAGCTCTCGTAATAAAAGAGCAGCAAGATCTAAAAGAAAATAAGTAAACAATCTCGTATTTCATAGAAAAAGAAGTATACAAACTTGTGTACTTTACATTGATAGTTGTGTACGTGTATGTGTGCGCGCGCGCGCGTGTGTATGTGTGTGTGTGTAGATGTCGTTCGTGCAACAATTACATGAGCGTCAATATCACTTCAGAGGAAAAAAAAGCGTCTTTGATCTTGCCTTTAATCCGCCAATATCAATTAACGTTTTTTCCGTAGTCACGTCGAGTAAATTCGAAAAGAGGGTTAAAAGAATCTTGGACACGCGGCACGATCTGTTTTCTCCCTTTCGAATTCGATGAGAATTTTCAATTCCGCGAGTATTATTCCAGATTACCGGACTAACTGAGCACATTTTTTGGGATTCCCGATAATTCCGTAGAACACGACGGAAAGGGATTAATTCGAGTGGTGGAACCGTATGACGTGTTCGTCACATTTTCGGGGGACACAGGCGGCCGGAAAATGCGGCACCTGTGCCGCACGAAATTGGATAGATAGTCCGCATGGCTTTTATAAATCGTAGATACCTCCTGGAATTTATTGTCCGTAATAGCCATCGCAGGGTTTCACTTGAAAAAAAAAAAAAAAAAAAAAGAAGAAGAAAAATGTAGGTAGAGCGCGAAACATGATTCAACGGAATTATCGTGCACGGTTCGATTTGGCATCATCGTTCTTCATATGTACTTTGTTACAACGGTTATTGAGATTCGATAATCTAGAGGGGTCTCTCAACTCGTCAACTCGTGTAAAACGATCTTGCACTGCACGTTGTTATGTCGTAACTCGTATCTTACGTATTTACGATTTTTATTCCTACGATTTTAAAAAACTACTTCCTACAACAATTAATATTTTTTAAACTAAAACTCTAATAAACCTTAGTCCCGCTAGACTCTCATCTTACTTTTTGTTCTACAATTCTTTTTCTGAACCTCCGATTCATGATCAGTTATAAATGATTAATCCGATCCTAATGGTTCATCGCATCATATGCCAAACTCTCTGTTTTACTTCTGCTAAGAAACCAGGCCAATCACCACTTCCAATATTAAAACGCGTTGCATTATTGATTTTAGTATTTTAATGGAAATTCTATTTATTTCTTTAAGCAAGGATTCCTCTTGCAAAGTTTAGTTCTCAGTTGTCTTTCGAACACACCTTCGACTCGTATCAGTGTCTTGCTTGTGTCAAATAAAGTAAGTCTTATAAATGAACAATTGCCTACTTTTATTTCTTTACAATATTACGTCTATCTCGTAACACTTGGCGCAAGGCACTCTCTTGGGGTGTCTCTTGATATTGGTTTGTTACATCTTTGTACTGGTTGTATTGGTTTGTATCATCTTCGATACTTTGTGCGAATTTTAAAGTCTGACTTTCTGCACGTGCAATTTGACGGCGTTTTAAAAGTTTAGATGCACATCCATGCGCTCTTGACAGCTTGTAACATTAACTGTTGATAGATTATTTCGAAAATGTACGGAACAGAGATTATGATGCATTACATAACCGGTGTGCGTATCAAACATCTATATTTTATATTTTGCACCCGTCGAAAACTGTTGAATGCACAACGTTCTTAATCGAAAATGTTAATATAGCAACGTGCCGCCAATAACGACAATTCCACAACCTCGAAGAATTGTCAATTCAAGAATGTAAAACGACAGGTAAAAGGTTGGCCTGCAGGATATCACAGGTGTCAATATTAATCGAAATACTAATTTCTTTTTACAAGTGAATGCAACGGGTATTTCTTACGGCATTCATGTCGACATTTAATAATTTATGATATTTCTTCGCCTCTTGCAAAATATACAGAAATATCTTAGTTGACTTTTCTCGATAAAAATTTTACTGAACGTCACATTTTGTTTATTTGCGAATTGTTTTATTTGTTTGTTTTATAACCCTGGGACATTTAGCATTTATTTACGGAAAATTTACTCTTTTTATAAGCGTTCCTCAAGTTAAGATTTTATTAAGAGTTTACTTTTAAAATAAAATAAAAGAATAAAATTATTTTAATAATAGTCTAAGGGACAATTTGTTAAATTTTGTGCTGCTTCGAAGAATCTTCTCGAATTTCTTGCAATCTTGTCATCACATCTTGTGAATTTGCTCTATAATGACTTTCGCGAACACTTCCCGTTAATGAAACCACGCTTTAGCGTCCCTAATGGGGGGAGGGAGGTCCCCGTCTCGTCGTGCAAACCGAGAATAATCTGCCTCCGAAGACGAGGACACACACGTTCCTCTCTCTTGTCCCTTCTAAAAGTGTTGCCGATATGTCTGGCGGGCACCGTGGAAGACCTTTCTCGTCGCAGATACGCGAGGTTTGTCACGTATATTTAGTGCGAATTTCTCGACCGTTTCTCGCCTATATGTTCGCGCTTGTGATTCCCCCGCAGCGATAAGCTCCACACGAATCTCTCACTCTCTCTTTCTCTCTTTCTCTCTCAAAGCTCTTTTTCATCGTATATACTATACCTGTCGTGCATCGGAACGTATTGAAGTGGTGAACGGTTATGACAGACGATTCAATACGGTCCAAAGCCGCCGTTCTGGCCCGTATCTTCGCGGATGAGCTACAACGAAAATATTAACAAAATACTCCGCCGCGCGTGATCATCGATATCGATCGCTCCTGATCGCAGCTCCACTCTATGGAACGCTGAATTGAAAACCTCAGAGCAGAGCGCATGGCACGTTCAAAAATCAATATTTGACGGACAGGGTTTCAGCGGGGTAATGTTGGCATTCTTTCAAATATTTGAAGATGCTTTGTGCCATCGATTTATAGACAATAAAAGAATCGTATCCATGTACATTTAAGGCACATATTGTTTAAAGTGATTATTACATAGAACCTCTGTTATCCTGAACAGGAGACAAAACGATCTCCTATCTTTCCGGATAATCCGATAATCACGTTTTATAAAATAAGAAAGAGAAGAAGAAAGAGTTTATTATATAAATGTGCCGTAAATGTGACAAAACAAGAACTATAATAATTCAATAGTCTTCTTCAACGTCCATTCCGTTTTCTTACTCTTTCTAAAATTGCTAGTTCATATATTTTTCTTAACATAACTCTTTCAATGAGACTCCATTCTTCCATACTCCTTTTATACGTTCTAAAGTCTGTTTCTAAAGTAGCGAACATTGCTTCACGGTGTTACCGGGAATGTTATTTTCTAACATTAAGATATAACGTTTACATTTCGCCGGTATTTTTATGGAATTTCGATATTATTGGCACTGGAATTATAGACATTTTACGTATTTGCGTTGACCGTGTGTGAATATTTATTTTTGATGACATTGTTCGAATAACGGAAGTTCTATTACATAGAATGAGCCAACAAAAATTGTGTCGTACTCTTGATTAGCATAGCTACCGCTTTAAAAACTTTATATATAAGAGTCAAGTGATATAAATTAAAAAAACAGTTGAAAAAAAAATTAAAAGACTTTTAAAAAGTGTTAATTAATATGTCATTTGATTCCTATTGCCATTTAAGATTTTTAGAGGAATAATTACTCTAATAAGGTAGGAATTGATTACAGTTAAATTTATCACAATTATACATTCCTCTTAAAAATTGATGTATTTCAGCATATTTCACACAAGTGGTTAAAGAAATGGAATGAAAAAAAAAGTTTTTAAAAATTTATAAAAAATTTATTTTTACGTATTTAAAATATAATTTTGATTTTATTAAAAAAAATATAATTAATATCATTTTACACTCAAACTTTGAAAGAAATAAACAAATACATGATATATAAAAGACTGACAATATCAAAGAAATTCTAAACGATGTAAAGAGAGAGTATAAAATAGTATAAAATATTTTTTTCCGCTATTAAATTATCTTCCTCATTTTGTTCCATTATCATTGCATTCTACGCGATACAGCATAGAAGCAATGGAAAAACGTAAACGTTTGTGTTCAAATGGACAATATCGCATTAATTTTTATTATATATGAGCATAATCGCTTACCTCGAGACTGCGTTAGTTTTACGTCAGTCGTGGACGCGACGTTTAATTTCTCGACCGTGTCTTAATCGTCTTTCTCTTCCGGCAGCTACTTTTGCGCGCGAACGCAGATGGAAAATTGGGGTTTAAATTTCTGCGCGCGTGTATGCGAACGAGAGCAAGAGAAAGAAAGTAGTAGAGAGTTAATTAGCGCAGAAAGCGCAATGCTGTTTTTCCCTTTCTTCAAAATAAGAACAGGAGTTCGGTTATAGAACGCTTTTTCCTCATTGCGTACGATAATTTATAATTAATAAACTATAATTAATAAGGCGAAGTATTTGCCTTACTTTTTTATTTCATCTCAGCACGAATTGTGTTACGTGAGATAAAAAAATTTTCTATAAAAACTAATCTACATGATATGCGCTCATTATATTTGATCTAATTATAATGTCAGAAGAGAATTTCTTGGAATAAATTCAAAGAATTCTTTTTTAATTATAATAATCAAAATATTAATATTATTTTAGTTATGTGTGTGCGTGTATCGTCGTTTATAATTGCTTTACGGAAATAATGAAGTGTATGCAAAAAGCATACAAAAGTGCACGCAAAAAGGGATTAACCCTCAAAATAAAAAATTTAAGTTAAGTTGTTAAATGCTTCAACATAACGTAGCAGAAATGAACTACCTTTATGGAGTTGAATTAATCTCTAACGAAGTTTTTACTATGAAATGGAAGTGGTCTGATGTTGTAAGCCTGATATTGAAGATGTTAATATTTAATGCAATTATATAAAATATATCATTATTTATTATTATATATTCATTACTTTCTCCCATCCAAATACATTATTGTAATTTGCAATCTTTTTGCAATTTTTTTTACCTCTTTGCAAAAGTTTATTTTTCTCTATTTAAGTTAACTGTGCGTTAATCCGTTTTTACAAACACTCGATTGTGTGAAAAGCATAATATATACTAAATAATGAAATAAAATAATGAAAATTTGAAATAAATGTTTTCTGAATTAAATGGGCAATTTGTCTGATCAATTAATCGAATTATACTTTATCGCGTATATGTACTGTAACACCAAACATGATTCAACCATTATTACTATATGTCTATCCCTTCTTCTCTTTTAATTTATAATATTATACATATTACGATGTTTTCATCTATTCGTGCATAATGGAATACGCAATAAAAGTGGGAGTGCGATGCTGCAAAATGTAGGATGAAATTGAGATCGTAATAACACTAGCGATCATGGATAAATCTCTGATAAACTTTGACATTAATTCAATAGTAGTAATAGGTAGCCCACGTTATTCCAGTGCAACATGTATGTCGAAAATGAATTATGCTTCACGTTCACGTTCGAGCTCTATTCCCCCGTGTATTTACCGTATTAAAATAATTCCCATATAATGCCATATGGCACATTAGTCGAGTGTAACCCATAAAATGATAACACGTAGACACTCACGAGTAACAATTTATAACAAAAATAGAATTTATTCGACGAAATTGTGATCTAAAGCACAACTGGTAACTGATTATCAGCGGAAAATCGAGCCTCTTCCCACAATTCTCTTTCATCATGAACTTTTGGTCTGTTAACAATCTGTCATTATGTGTGATTGAGCCGCTTAATAGCTTTTAATCGCAAATGTAATTACTTAGTCATTAGTTTATTTCCTTTGATTTCTATGGCAATTGGGCCGTGGCATTAAACAATGGCGTGAACAGCTTTGAGTCTGGATTATACGAAGCTGATCCTGGATTATAAAGGAGGCCGGATAATATTCGCAACAACGTCACGCCATTCCCAGCGCTTTTATCTCTCTGTGAAAACTGCTTTCTCGCACAATGTGAAAAATCCAGTTGATAGTCCTACGACGACAGACGAATGTAAAGCGTAAAGCCATAAAGCATTTACGTACGTGCGGGATGGCTCGTGGATTTCTCTCGATGAGTGAGAATACCGGATGGCGGATTGCGAGCCCATTGTTGACGCAATTCTTTGGGTAGTTGTAAAATGCCGCATTGTAGATTGGTGTCGATGTATGTAACTTTGTTATGCGATTTATTTGAGTCATTATTTCATTGTTGGTAGTAGTATTTATTCGAATCATTATTTTATTGTTAGTAGTAGTATTTTATTTTGTTTTTTTTTGTAGCATGTTAGTTTTTATTGTTAGTTAGCTCTACGAGAGATTATGATATCATGTATATGATGGTTTTAAAATATAGAATAGTTCTATTCTATTCTCACAAAACTATATCATCGTGATAAAATGTTGATGAAATTCGATATCGCAGAGACTATGCGTGGCATTGGAAAATTGCGAAAATAACTTAGGCAATTTGTGCAGTATTATCTGCATGCATGACTAGCCTCGGGGGAAATTATATATTCTCTCGTAACATAACGCGTTCGTGACGCATGTACGTATAATATATTGATAATAGGAACGCTATAGAAAATCATTTCGTACTATAGATTACTAAAATTTGTTATTATAATCCGCAATTACAACATAATAGAAACTATTATTAGAAACTATTACATGATAATTTAGAATATTATACATTTTAAATTATCAAGATTTATATGATTTATAATAATGTAATTTATTGCGTTTAATAATAGAACGAATTTAAGAAGAGATTACGAGTGATTTTGTATGTAATATCACGCCTTGGTTATTTTGCAAAACAGTATTAGAGTGCCTGCTAAATTTCAAAGAGTCAGAGAGAATTGTAACATTTTTTGCTTAAAGAGTCAGAGAGTACTGCAATAATATTTTTTGTTTTTCGCTTAAAAAATAAACGAATATGAGAATTGAAACCTGTCATCACAATTAAAAGCACTTAAACAAAAACCAAATGGCAAAATACAAAAGCAAACATCGTTACGTACATATGTCGTAAAACATCGTGTCGAAAATAAAGTCAAATTTTCCATATTTTTTTATGTATATATAGACACGTGATTTTACGATCGCATAAGGATATGCTGGATCCAATGAATTTTCTGTTAGCTTGGTCTCGCTGGATCGCGAATAATTCGAGTGGATCAAATCGACTGCAATTTACCCGTGGCCTTAAGCCCATTTATACATAGACGCGTGTCCAGAGCACGGCACTCGGAACGCCGCGTTAGAGAACAGCCGAATGCTACAAATGGATCTGCATAGAGTGATCTATATGAGCGAACGTGGGGACGTTTCTCTGCAACGCGCAGATTGCATCGTGCATACGCCGCATTCGAACGTTTCTAATGCGACATATTCCGAATGGACATTTTGAATGTTCGTCCCGACTCGCTGCGACCAAAGCCGCAAGAGGTTACAAAACCTTCCTTCCGTTTCCACCTTATTCGAAAATCTAAATTTATCGTAATGAGTATTTATATGATGCAAACTAATACGGAACATACGAACTTTCATCTGCAATTTCAGTGATATAATTTTAATGTGATTTCCGCGAGTAATGACGGGGATTTTGATGAATATCATTTTCCCTTTGATTTTCAATATTTTACCAAATTGAAATTTTCATCTTTTACAAGATTATTCAAAATTATAGAATCTGCATCGTGAAATTTGAATGATAACTTTAATATACTTATGGTACATTACGATACATTTTAAAACCGATCTCGGAGAACTTTGATAATTCAAGGCGGTCTTTGTAAAATTGATACCGAAACTAGATTTGAAACTAGATTCATTGCAACGACGCGACGTGTCGGTAACGTGTAACTAGCACTTCAAACGCAACTTTGCTTTGAACTTCCTTTAAAATGCATATACATATAATTGGTGAGAATTCGTCCAGTTTGCGCTCAAATATACATTCAGGCGTACATTGGAAATTGCGTAAGCAAATTCAATTAATGTCTCTGCGTAACGCTTGTTTTAACACGTGTTACGCACGCTACGCAGAGAAACTAATTGGATTTGCTTGCGCAATTTTTTTCAATAAACACCTGAACGTAATACGCTTTTACATTTTCGATAATCGAGGCTCGTTCAGGTAAGGAATGCAAGCGTGCTTACAGAAATTTTTTAATATAGACTCGAGTCTAAAGTTGCAAATTCGCTTGAAAGAGGATCATAATACAAATATATACCTTAAATGCAGTTTCATGCTGTATCGTTTGTTTGTAGTGGGTGTTGCATATATTTGCCTGCGCGTTGCTAAAAGCAGTCGCGATAAATTTTGGTACCGAATATATCTGCGGCAGAAATTTATAGCGATGTAAAAACTAGATATCCGCGATTTTTACGAAATTGGGCTACGCGATAGCGGACTACACGCGCGAACTACGGTGCATAGGAGATGCAAATAATGCACAAGAGGACAAATCTAATTAGTGCGCGGTAATATGGATGTTTATCTGCTTGTTTTAATTAATGATGCACCCGCATATTATTTTCCATGCAGTTACGTTTCAGTCGCGCGCGGTTTTAGCATTCTGAAATAACGTTCGCGTTTATGCAGATCCGTAATAACGTACAAGCGTATCTGGATTAGCTTTCCCCGTATTCCTTTTCAGCGCGAATTTCATCTTCCTTTTATCAAAAAATATAACGCAAAATGTAATCCACGAGATTACATCAATCACTTGTATGTCTATATATATATATATATATATATATATATATACATGCATGTATATAAAAGATAGTGATGAAAGTGTAACATTGAATATCAAAGGAATCAGTACTATCACTTTTTTATTCTCCTTCACGAATACGGAAAATGCTACTTTAGAAAGACGCTGTTCATCTTTCATGAATTGTAGATTATTTTATTATCGTCACGCTGTGCATCATTTAGATTGTGATTTTCAATGCTATGGATCTACACACAGCAGCTTACACGGCACTTCCTTAGGATAAGCGTGCATTCTTGATCGTGCGCACATCTATCAATATTGGAAATATTATGCATTGAATGCAGCCGCCGCTGTCCAGAAAGGAAGAACGAAGAGAATGCACAATGGATAGCGCGCGAATTCCTGAGAAAATCGATGAGGTACCTTTCAAAGCGATCGTCCGCAAATTACTTCAAGCTCATTGTGACTCGAAATTGATGAGGTCGTGGACGCACGAACGCGGATACACACACACATACACATACACACTATACATGTAGATACAACGGGGGAATGAGCAGAATAACGACGAGAACGACGATTGGTCGACTTGTCGGAAAAAGTGCAACGGAGAAGGCTGACGAGCAGGAAGTTTGCGGGCATTAAGTTTTTGCATCGTCGAGGCGAAATACGAAGAAAATCGTTCCTCTCGTTTCTGTTCGTACCGACGAGAGCGCGCGGTGTCTTATCGTCAATGAAGGATTGTACGGCCGCCGACGTGTAACGATATGCCGTTAATAGGAGACACGATATCTGATGGGAGGGAGTTTGTGTTAACTACACTTGTGTAATTGTACCGCCGTGGAAATACCCGATAAAACCGGCCGAGACGAGAAATAATTAGTGCCTGTCCGTTTCTTGAATGAGAGGAAGTTTCTAAGCACTCGGTATAGAGGGAAAGGGTCGTTAGAGTCTTAATACGAGTTTTAACAATATCTAACGAAGTAATAAACGTGAGGGTCGAAAGCCTCTTGTGCTCCGACCCGGCATTTATACATTTAATAAACAGTCCTCTGCAATCGGTGCGTAAACACCGACAGATTGCGGCACAAAATGTACGTGTAATTTTGTGTTAAACTTTATCGCAGTACTTTACGCTATATAATTTTTTATATTTCAATTTGAAGTTTTTATTACATTTTACAGTTAAGTGTTTACCTTGTTAAGTTTCGTTGCAATATTCTATTATTTATGGACTTTAATTTATTAAATTTTATTATAATATTCTTTTTTATTGGAAACTTTCTACCTTACTTAATTTGTTTTATTAGCGAATTTTTCTCTTTCTACAAACAATAAATAACGTTTGAAGTAACGTTTAACACAGAAATTTTACGATCACTTATTTTTGAATAACGAGGTACACACACTAAAGCGAACAGCAGATGCAGCACGAACGCATATAGTAGCACGGCGAAAGTTAACGTCAGCGGTGTTAACCCTTTAAGGCATATGCCATATATCGTGCATATAGTTTCCGCCCTCTGCCTACTCCGGCATATACGTCAACCCATCTCTCTCGAGATTTCATTTCCTCTAATTTTGAGGAGAGAAATGCCTGAGATTAATATGTTATATAATATGCCATAAAAAGAGTGTTATTATATTTTGATATCAGTAAATATATCTACTAGTATTTACAAGTTTTAGAACTCCGAGATATATTATTATGTAAAATGTATAAAAATGTATAAAAATTTATAAAAAATAGAAAAAAAACGTTTGAATTATCGTAAATATATTAATAATGTAATAAAAATGTATAATAACACATAAGAATGTAAAAAATAGACATATAATAAAAATAGAAATACAAAAATGATGTTGATGAATACTCGTTTATAAATCCGAGAGATACCCTCTTTACAAATTTTAAAATTTCTTATTATCGAAATATTTCCGTTGCAAATACAATTGAGTGAAAGTAGCACTTAACGACAGAAATACATTTGGTTATTTCCCTTTAATCATGAATTGAAGAGGTAAACTAAAGGAGTCTACGTTCATGATTACGGTCTGATGCTGACAAAGCACGACTACGATTGCGGATTGCTGAAATACAAGCGGCGATGCAAGCGAACGATACATGTGCGTAGAACATCATGTTTGATCTGCGTTTCTCATCCGGGCACGTCCACTGCTTATGTGCTTCCAAGATACAAAGCAAACAACTGGGAACGTCGAAACGCGCCACTTCATTATCGCATTTGATCGTGTGAAACCAACAGTATCGGCAGATTGTTGCGTTATATCTGAACACACAATTATCGCTACATGTGCAATTTTTATTTCGCGAATTTCGAAATTTGAGCTTATTTCGCTAATCTCAAAATTTTATTTCAGAGTGAGTTTCAAAATTTGATTACATATTTTTAAAGGAAGCAGATATTGTCATCAATATTTTTGAAATTTTTCTCTCATCTCAAAATTTTATTCACACAGATTTTTTCCACTATTACCCATTATATTAATTTTAATGAATATTAAAGAAATTGCTAATTATCTCGTCTACTGTTCTTACTCTTGTCTTCCTCAAAAGAATATTCAGCAATTTAATTCCAATAAATTGTTAATGGTTTAGTAGCATCACCCTTACCTTACTCGAAACTTCCAAGGAAGCGTAACTACTTTTATGAAAGCGATACTCTTTGTCTCCCCTTTCGTTAAATAAACGCAAATTAAAGAAAAAACTTTTTTATATATCTAGGTCTTATATATATCTTATATATATTTAACAATAAACAATTAATATATTCGTGACCGCGTATTACTAAATAGTAAGAATTGAAACTTTGATTCGCCTTATTTTTACGGTCGCGCCAAGATCTTTTTGGCCAATCAAGGATCTGCGCTATCGTTTAATTGTGTACTGCGATAGCGCAGATCCTTGATTGGCCAAAAAGATCTTGGCGCGACCGTAAAAATAAGGCGAATCAAAGTTTCAATTATATATTTCTTGTAATCATCTTATGTGTATATGGGAAGATATCTTATATACTCATATTACAATAAAATATTATATTAAAGTAATAAAAGTATAATATGTGTCGTACGCTACAAATTTAATTAATTAGTTTAAATTAATTTACTTATTTATACATTTATTTATTTATTTATTTATTTATTTATATATTTACTATTATACGGTCATTTTTCAATTACAAATTTCCTTAAAATCGAATCTGCAGTTGGATTTTATATCGAATTAAGTCAAAAGCACCGTAATTGATATCGATTGATTATCAGTTAGCCATTATAAGAGTCGTGTGCAGGGGATATTCGAGAGCGCGTATAGAAGCAGCGATCGCGATTCCAATGTGCGTGTATGGACAAAGAGCTGATCCGTCTCAACAATTCAGACAAAGGGAGTACGAGCCTGATATAGCATCGCCGTCTATGTCAGGACGTATGGTATTACGGATTATTACGGAGAGACATAGAGTCAATCGGGATGAGCGGTGTCGCAATAAAAAGAAAAAAGAAAGACGGAAGAACTGGTGATCTATGAGATCATAGTAACCATCTCTTTCACTGTGGACACACTGGTGATACTCAAACGAAGCGGTTAAATGCACTAAATCCTCTTTCGCATCCGCCGTTCCCTTTTGTCTCACCCGTCATCACCGCGCACATTATAAGCTTCCACGTCAATGTCGCGTGAACTCTCACGATCGCGACGTCTATAATAGAATGCTTTCGTTCAGAAGCCGTGATAATGAGGCTATTGTTGGAAGTCCACCGATGTCGGTTTTCGTTGCTTTTAGGATCGCTAGGGGCAATTTCTCGCGTTAAAGAATTTACGACTGCTCCTCCCGAAGGCGTGAACGTTAACGCAGCACCGAGACGGAATGCATTCCGCGAGTGTATTTTTAAAATTACACGTACATGTAGCGCATTGTCGTCGCGACGCTCTTCGTGACTTGCGACTAGAGATATCTCATTTAAGTCTGGATATCAATGTACAAATTAAGCATTAGGATTTAAAGTCTAATTTAAAGTGGTAATGTAGTATTATGTTTTGCATATGAAAAATAATATTACCCTGGCTGAAATGATACTTTTCGCAACATCCTTTACATTGTTGTGTGGGAGAAATAATTTTAAAGATAAGTATTAGTTTATTATTGATAATCAATTTAACTATGAGTGATCGTACATTTCTAGCTTTGGTCTGAGATTATATCAAAATTGAAAGTAACGGTCGTAGTCCGCTAAAAACCGTGAAATGTATGTATATATTTATGAATAATATTATTTACACAAAGATCCAGCCTTACCACGTTTATTCTCTTATTGTTTGACATTTGCCAGAAACAGTCGCGACTTCTTAGTGTATTAATATATTTTATTATTGGGCTTGTTCTTTTCATTCAAATGTAATCGCGGAATTGTAAATCTCGTTAAGAACATTTTGCGTTTTTTCAAGTGACGTGTTATACTTAGCGACGATAAACGGAATCCTTGCAGGAAAATTGAGGAGACCTGTCTCAGAGAGAAATCCTTTTTCTCTCTCTATTTTGTCGCAAATTAAAACTCATCCCGTCTGCGACACATTTCCACATGGTATTCGCCATAACGATGCGCCAGGCGCATCGATCTATAGCGCAGATCTCGTGCAACGTTCCCTTTGAATTATTTTTCCGCGGCGGGGCATGCCGTAATCCGACCTTAAAACACCCAAAGCACCGACGATAACTCGCCTGTCAAAGAACGCCCTCGCCAGCGTTCGACCCTCGAAACCACCTTCTTGTCGTTATTTCCTCTGCACTTATCCTCGTTGGCGCGCGCGTGCTTCACTACCTCGTCAAAAATCCGCGCGCGACTCGCGGAACCTTTGTGGTCACATATTCTTTTAAGGTTTTCACCCGGCACTTGCGCGATGTGGACGTCAAAGTCGCTTCGAGAAATAAATTAGACGCCCGGGAGGGAGTGAGGTGAGTGCGTCTTGTTTAAAAACTCTCGTGGAAACGTAACAGGGCAAATGTATGCGGATTTTAAATCCGCTTATGCCTCGCGTGGTATTTCCTCCTTTTTACTGGGTTTTTCTCCGGTCTTGCGATCCCCGACGTCGCTCGTTATGCGTCTCGAGTTCCTGCAAACTTTTCAATGTCATTTCCCACTCCGTGCTTGCCACTTTCGCTTGAAAGTGTAGGGTTTAAAAGAGACGTCACACAGACGTGAGGACGTATCATATCCGATTATAACTCTTTGTCGCGCGCTCGGAGTGGCTCGATATATTGAATTATGAGTCGAATAGTCGGATCTTCCGTCGTTTGAAAAGCGTCTCTGACAATTTTGCAGTTTAACGCGCCAATAAACGACAGAGCTTAATCTCTGTCACTTGTGATAAATGATTTTACGCTCCCGAAAATACACAACTTAAGGTCGTCGCAACCCGTGAGAAATTCAATGGTGCTGCGCGTGTTTGCGTTGTCAACATTATATAATCCTGACATCACCAGTGCATCACTTTGGACGCTTATTTCGCTCAAGCGTATCGCAAAAGAAGAATTTTTAAATATGAAAATCTTCACAAGGGTGTTTTTTCGGATGTTCCGTCATAGTTATACATTAATTCTTATTTCAAAAGCATATTCAGTATATAATACATAAGTAAACGTTAGCAAGTTTATGATGATATATCCGAAAAATACCTCGAAAGATAACCCGAGGGTATCAACATCATATCAACATAATGCAACTTTTCATGATGCGTGAAGGAAAATGCTAAAAGCACATTGACAAAAATAAACCTGCATAAATGACGAGGGCATGTAATGTGCATTTTGTCTGTGAGAAATCGGTCCCAATGATCATTAATGATACAACGTGCATCTTGTACGAGCAAACGTGCGACTACAGAATGGTATTAAAACTGGAGTGTTACGAGTAGGACTGAAGATCGCGCGCGACTGTTGGCGTTAATTTGGCGTCTGAATAAAATATGGCGGAATTAGCTAGTGTTAAATACGCCTGAAGGTCTACCTGAAGTAATTTCCTTTGTGACGAGAATCCATTGGTTAAAAGAATTAATTAATGTGAGTGAAAGAAATCCTCTCGACTGCTTGCAAGAGTGAACGTATACGAGCAAAGGTATATGATAATTTTTTTCTCGTTATAATATTATTCCGCTGCGCATACAAATTACAAATGTATGTCCTCGTCGCTGCGCGCAGGAGTTTGAATTAGACGACGTTATATTGGTGAACTGTTTTGCACTTACCCGCGCGATATAGCGTAATCGTGCTGGTTCAGGAACTCGGGGTCGATATCGTGCGAGAATAATGCAACGGTTTTAAAAAGACTGATTAAAGGTGTAATTACGGAACGCTTTTTCGCGTTAACGTGATATCGAATATTTCTAACGTCGCTAGATGATGGATCGGTCGAGGAACGCGTAAACAATTTTAAAAATTAATTTTTTTAAAATACGCGCTTTTCCTTTTTCATTCTTCACGCGTACCGTGTGTGCAGCTATGACACGGTGTCCCATTTTTACCGAGTCTCGCGTCAACGGCGGATTTTTAATTAACTTGGAATTAATATTTCTCTAGTAAAATTATTGAAAGACTGATAGTTTGTAAATTAAAATGAAATGTTTCTTGCGAAGAGCTTCAGGAAAATACAAATATATCAAACTTTATTCTTCATGAAATTTCAAGAGTGGAATTTCAAAGTTTTACTTCACTGGTATCTTAATTGAAGGACTAATTGGAAACGTTTAAATGTTGAAAATTAGATGTACAAGTTGACCTGTGCCTGAACACTTTTGTTAATGAAAATTAAACTCTAAACTCATAGGAGAATTTAGCATAAAAGCTTTACGCGCGTTACGTTGATTATCTTACGGCCATTTCTCATAACACGATTATCTCAAACTTCTTACGTAGTCTTCAGAAATAGCGACACAAAATAAATACATAAATACTCTTAATGATGAATCATCACTGAATCACACATGAATTGCATATTGGTTGATCGCGCGAGTATCTTTGACCTAAATCTACTGTTCGTTACTCTTCTCGACGTTCATCGAGCAAAAAGTTTCAGTTTGATTCCCACCTCGAAGCTCAAAGGGTGTATTGGGAACATAGGGCTTCCAACAGGGTTCGAGGGCTCGTGCGGGCGGCACAGATGATGTCAAAAGCCGGATTGTTCTCCGCCCGCGTTTGACTTTGACACGATGAGTATGACATTATCTGTCGGCGTAATGAGAGAAGCGCGCGGGCCAGACTCTCGATATAGAATTCGATAGACGAAAACACGAGAACATCCAGTTTGGGACAACCTGGAGTTGGTCCGTTGCCGGTGACGGAGTGCAGTGCCCTCCGGGCGCGTCGTCGTCGTCGTCGTCGTCGACGATGCCGTCTCGCGCCGTCTCGCCCGAAGAGATATTCATAGAAGAGGGAACTTCAGGGAACTTACGAGCTATTCGTGGTTTCCCATAAATGCGCGGGAGATGAGACGACAAGGGAGGGAGGAGAGAAATGAGGGCCGATGGAGGAAGCGTCGCAGTATTTTTAACCAACAGCTCGCAAAAAGTCAGCATATTTATAGAAACGGTTAGCAGCCGGCGCGCGGCACAGCCATACTCTCTTCGTTTTGTCTACCAATGGCAACGGTAATGCTCTTACGTATTGGTGCGCAAGGTGCGCACTGTTACGAGAGACGTAACGTTACACTCTCCGTAACGGCCTGGCGCTCTTATGGGTATTCATGGGACGTTCATGCACCGACTAAAACGTATGCGAGGACGATTTGAGCGTATTATTTGCATAACGCGCGAACGACGTCTGTTTCCGATTATTACTGGATATTGCCGGAGGGAAGGAGCACATGGGAATTTTCGTCGAAAGGGATCTTTTCTCAAGTCTCGTAACGTACGTTTGTGAGCGTGATTGCTTTCCAAGTCACGAAGATTACGTGGAGATTGATCGAATCACTTTTAATCCATCAATTCAATTGATATTCTACGTGATCGTAAAACAGCTTTAATAATATAATAATACATATAATATATTTATACACATATATCGGTATATATATTTTTAAACATCTCTCGCCTTCTTCCTCCATTTATTTGACTGGCGCTTTGAGAATATATTCTCTACGTGTCTATCATGCATAGAAACTTGCAGAATTTCCGAGATATCCTGTTGACTGTACCGCGAAGCCTCAGAAGGTTCATTTACATTTTAGTTAACGCATAAACTTTGCATGAGAATCGAAACGGAGTTTGCGTGTCTCCATCAAATCAGTGTGTCTCTTTCCATCCGCGATCTTGCGAATAGCAATCAACCTAAACGTACGGCCAAGAAATAATAATATAATATATTCATGCAAATTAGAGAATAATTAACAAATCGGATAAGAGTATTCAGTTCTGCAATATACAATATTAATCCTAGATATGTATCGTTAGAAGCTGCACGGTGCGTTTCGCAACATCGCTTCTATAATGGATAAAGAGAATAGAACTCAGGACGGTGAAACGTGGTTAATGCACGGGACAGAGGTCATTCAAGTCACGTTTATGTTTTTTTTACATGAGTCCATTAGCCGGGGCGCAAGAAAACAAGGATAATTATTAAGGGGCATTTCATTAGCTCTGGTTAATTGTCTTTATCGACGTAGCAGGCGGCCTTAATAACCGAAGGAATTCCAGCTTCTTTGGCGGCAGCCTAGAAGGCAGCCTCTTAGAAAATAAACAAGAAATTTGGCGTTATGTGTTCTGCTTCTCTTCTCCCGTGCTCGTTGTACAGCCTGCACACTTTAGGAGCACTTATGAACACTTAACGCAAGAAGCAACACGATATGACACGCGTATGTGCATGCACTCTAAAGTAGCATGAGATATCGTATATATGAGGGAGAGGAAATATTGCTCGACTTATATGTGCGTATGGCTTACATCAAACATCGTGGCTAATAAAAAGGAAATCCTATATTGACAATTCATAAATGCAAGAAAAAAAAAGTTAAATATAAAAGATGATTAATCGAATCAATTAGAGTGATAAAATCAATTAAAAATTTTAAATTTACAGTAAGAATCGGATTAATTAATTAGAATAATAAAAGAAAAATTTTAAATTTATAGTAAGAAGTATTAAATTTATAGAAAGAAGAATTTATAGAATTAAAAGTAAGAATTTAAGAATTTCCTAGAATTTCATATAAATTTTATCTATATTATATCTATATAATATTTCTCTCTATGTATAATACTTTCGCTAACAAAGTTGTCGGTACTGATAAACCAATTAAATTATTATTATCTTATCTTGTGCAATTAAGTGACTTATTTCTATAAAAATTCACTTTATTGGGATAGTCAGGATAATTTTCTTTAATCTGTTAATTTAATATATACAATATTTAATATATAAAATTTATTAAGCAATAATACGTCTAATTGTAAACTAGATTCACGTGGACTCTGATCGGTGGCTCTCACGTAGTAACCGTAAATCGTACAATTTCGCCGACGACGTATTCTTTCACCTAAATTACCCCGGCGTCTGTGGATCCTCCGGCGAATCGTACTCCGGGACATTAAGGATCGGCGGCGGGGTAGTAAAAATCAATTTGCGCCAGCCACATCGCCGGGGGTAATCAATTCGGCAGATTCGACAATCTTATTTGCAGGATGTCGGTGAGCGCGCGAAGGTAACGACATTGGTGCGCTTCGCCAAGCGCGCACGGGGCCGGGTGCTCGCCAGAGTATTAAATTGGCTGACGCGACCGCTGCTTCCGGTTACCGCGGCGTCGCATCGGCCTCGCGCAATTTTAAATCTGGATCCTCTTCCCTCGAGTCCCAAATCCAAGATCTGTCGCGGGGAACTTGCGGCGGGCGACCATCTGGATCCGCGAGTCCCTGCCCGCCGCGAATCAATTTCACGAAGTCCCATTAACGTTCAAGGGTGTGCGCGTGTGGATGTTAGAATAGCGAGGGAAGTAGCGGTGGGTTGCGTGCGGGCGGTTTTCCCTGGAGTTCTCCCACCAGACGACCCTCCGTGAATTTATTCGCACGAACGCCCGGCACGTCGCCGAGGAATTCCATTAATCGACGGCGCAGGCACTTCGAGGCGACCGAGCTACCGCTTTATAAATGGCAGTAACCATCGTTTAAGCCGGGATTTATAACCTAACCCGAATTTAAACGGATCGCGCTACGTATCCGGGTACATGCTTCCGTCGATATATCGATACGTTGCCGATCTATGTCCATGGAGCGTAAAGCTAAAGAACTTTGGTGAACTATGGAGCGAATTATTCGACAAATCGGTTAATACTCTTAAATGCAAATTCATTAAAAAGGAAATGTTCTGTGATTGATTGAGAGAGTAGTTTCAATAATTCATTGTTTTTTGTATTAAAAAAGATTTAAGAACTTGTTTTTGTATTAAAAGAATTAGGAAATAATATATTCTTATATTAATCTTCTAAAATTAAACATTTGTACTGTTTTAATCTATCAATTTACTTATCTATTCCAAGATAATAGATTTCTGAGATAGTACTCTTAACATAGTACTCTTATATTTTTAATTTGATACATACATACATAAGTATATTTATGAATATGTTGTAAAAGTATATCTAAAAATTGGACAAGAAAGAACTATGTTTGTAAGACTGTACACACTGGGATGATAATATTCTTCTTATATGTGATATGATAACTGAGATGTTATGTAATTCTTTAATTGTGTGCGAAATTTCGTCAGAATCGGTTGTAATTTATAGTGTATCTTCACAGTTTTCTATGTGCGTGTCGGAATCACTAAAATTGGAGCAGCGCGCAAACAAATTCTACTGCAAATTTGGAAAAAGTGCATCTGATAGAACGATACTGCTCGGAATTCGACGTATACGGTCAAACTTTGCTGACCATGGTATTTGACAATCTCCACTCGCTCTCGTGCATTCGGTGTCATTGTGAAATAATTTTTGGCAAAAAGGGAAGTGTTGGACTACCCTTCTTATTTTCCGGATCTGGCCCTAGCAGACTTTATGTTGTTCTAAATTGAAAAGGAAATCCTGAAAGGAAGACATTTCGAGGACGTCAGTGACATACAAAAACAAAATGTGAACGCTACAAACTCAATAGTGTCTTCTCTGACATATTTAAACAAGCTTTCCAGGATCTATACAAGCGACATCATCAGTGTGTAGTGATCGCTGAGAATTATTTATTACATAGTAAATTAAAAGTTTTTATTTTGATTCTATTGTTATGTATTGTGATTTTTATTTTATCAGAGTTTCAAAACTTTTCTATTCAAGCTTGTATAATAATTGCAACTCCGTTGCTATGCATTTTGATGAATGATTACTTTCTATTTTATCAGGATAATAAATTCATATTAAAATTATATATGTATTTGTATTTCTCTCAATTGATTGCAAGTATAATGTAAAAAATATCAAATTAACTCGCGAAATCTATTTATTAAATCCAGATTATTACCTATTTATATCCAGATTATACCTATTTATTAAAATAGTATTATACTTCAAAACTAATTTCAATCGAGTCCTTCAATAGGAATTATACAACAATTATAATTGGATATTACTGTCTATAGCCTCGATTTATAAAGTTTGAAAAAATAAATATTATACTCCGAACGTGTGAAACAATAGCAAATGAGTTACTTCGAAACATAGTCATGTGATTTTGAACGTCGATCGTGAAATAATGGTTCAAGTTTACACTATCTTCGTGATGGGATTGCGGCCAAAATCGATGAAAACACTCGAGCGATCGCAGTGAAAACTTGTTGCACTCTCGATCATTACACACGTTGGACAAACGTGAAATTTAATCCTAAACGGTCGATGCACTCACGTGATGGATATCGCGATTTCCGCGCACGAACGATGCGAACGACGTCCATGAAAATACTTTAGTTTCAAATGCGCATTCCGTAATGCGCGCGGTTACAATCGGCTGACTGGAATTTTATCTCGATATTTATGTAGGAAGCTCACAGTAACATAGCCGAGTTGCATACGGGAGTATCGGTATTATTGCGCAGATTTGATTCAAGAGGTGGATTTAATACGAAGATTTGAGATTGTGTTTTTTTTCTTTTTTTTCATGCTCGCCAAACTCATTTTTTTCGATCGACGCGATGTAACTTTGATTAGATTTGTTCGACTGCGAGAAATATTATTGCAAATCAATTATTGAAATTGTGGAAACGTTAAGAATTTGACTATACCGAATATGGCGAATGTTAATATCGTAGTAATAATAAATATTTTATTATTGCGGCAAAGTTTAACATATTTTGTGTATTATTATTTATAAATATTATACGTAATTTATAATTATTATTTATGATTATTTCACCAAACAAAGTATACAATGTAAACAGTTAATTTACCGAAATGTAAAAAACAGAGAAAGTGACAAAGTGACCATAGACAGAATAAGTTATTATTTTTTAATTATTATATATAATTTATAATATCTTAAGTATTTTACCATTTAGTTATATATGTATAAGCAAGAATTTTGCTATGTCAAAAATAAGTATTTGCAATTTTTTATTCTATGTCTGTTTTTTATTTTCTAGAATATATGTCCAAAAACAATTATTCATCAACAACGTTACCAATTGCGTTATCAATTGTTAATAATAATTAATTCTACATGTTGTATGGTTGCATGGTTTGCATGGTAAAATAATAATTTCAAAATTTATCATTGCTTTTATATATTGTACTATTTTTCAGTCGCTATTGAGATTCAAATATTACAAAATATATGTATACCACAACTTTTTGTGTCTTCTAATAATTAATGAGTAGTTTACTTTTGTTGTGAAAAATAGTAAAAAACATGAAAAACGAGATGATTACACGTTTCTCATAAAGGTTTAAAAAAAAGCATTGGTTTCGTTAAACTGATGCATTATATTTTAAACCTCGTTAATTTCAAATCGCCCCTACTAAACCATTCTCGTTGCCATTTCATTCGCCAGTGCATTTTTAACAAAGCCGACTTACTTTTTTTTGCGATACTATCCGCTTAGGTTCAGTATTTCCGTTAAAGCTTAATCAGTTTAAGCACAGGTTTTATCTACAAGCGGCCACAACCTGCCTGTTTAAATTCAAAGGAAGCTTAATGTTTAAGCTTTCTCTGAAACACTGAGCTTAAATAATCCTTTTCAATGTAATACAATACCAAAATTATTATTTTTAACCAAATAGACATAATTATTGTTACAATGGATCGTGATTTAAAATTTATATACAACATAATTTGACTATAAACCGTCAAAATTTTATTTCTCTTTTTTACCAACGAAACATTTATATGTTAAAGTGATCTGTTTAATTTAAATGACTTATAATCATCCCAGTTTGTGTTTCTGTAATCATTACAATAGTAAATTATTATAATATTTATACGCTTGAAAGAAAACATCAAGTAAACATTTTGTAAAAAATTCTCTCTGTGGCTCAAGATTCAAGTGCTAAGACACATTTTGATATATTATTATCTTCCACCCTATTGTTGGTGAATGTATCTTCGTGTTGAGCTAGGATTATTGATTACATAATTTAATATAACGCGAACTTTTTTAGATAAAAGTAACAGCATTTCTTTGCGTTTTTCTTCCTTGTGAGTGTAATACTTCATTAGTTTGTTCCATTATGATTTTATATAATGCAATAAAATATTTTTTTTGTTGAAAAATCACTATTATTGTAGCACGTCAATGTGTGTTAATATGCTGCTATATACACGTATTAAACGTAACACAAAAATCTCTATTATTACCGCAACAAAAGTAAAAGGTACAAAAATAAAAGTAAAGAGGAAGTAATGAAGAATAACTTTTTTTCCAGTCACAGCTCAGAGTGGCTTTTTATGTTTTCGAATGAGTGCAGCCATTACGATGTTCTGTCATGCATGTTGTTAGTTTTTGTGACGTGAATAAAAAAATCGTTTTAAACCACACGGTACGTAGTACGTGTTTTAACGTGATTTTGTTTGTTTCAATTCGTAGTCGCGCGCGTTGTAAGTAAGCTCGAAAAGTATGGATATCAAAGAACACAATCACGATGTACAAAATTGCGCGTGACTTTGTCGTCTAAGAAGAGAGGTGCGATATTCTCCAAGCTATTTTTCCGTTTGTGTAAGTTGGTGCTCTGAGAATCTAGACGTCGAGTCGCGCGAGTAATGCGCTGTTGCTATTCTATTCCTGCGGGATTTAATCCCGTGGAACTCGGAAGCGTGGCGGAATTCTAAGAAGAATCGAAGAAAGAAGAAAAACAACAAAAAGAAAAAACCGAAAAGGGAAGAAAAAATATCATGAAAACCACGGGATGTAAATACACGGAATTGCTGGTAGTCTGGAAACGGTCGCTTTCCGATACAGATGAAAAGCCCGGCGATTGAAATACGCGCGATGTAGTCGCGTCTGTCATCAGTTATGCAAACGCTGCTTAACGTATAATTAAAAACTAACATCATTTTATCGAAATACACTCGTGTATGGACCGAAGATGATGTGCACATCACTTCCTTCTTCCCCACACATTTAATCACGCGTACGTATTAATTATATTTCTTTGCACTTAATGAGTAACAAAGACAAAACAACATTTGTGTCGACTTGTGTCACTAGATGGAAAGCATCTTATATAACGTGATTTATATTATTTTGTTTGAATTTTTATATGTTAAAAGAATTTTTAATTGCTTTCCATTTTAGGATAAAAAACGTAATTATAGTCTGAAACAGTTGTGTCTCGTATAACTTCTGTATAGAATATTTAAACTACTTAATAATTATGTAAAATTTAGTATATCAAAGTTTTACAGTTATTTAAAATCTTTTTGATTGCTACCTGGTCACATCTATTAAAATATTCGCGAAAAAAAAGATTAGTTATTATAGCAAAGTTATTTGTAAAATATGGACAACTAACTATTATTTGCAACGAGAGCTATAATTTTGCAATAGCTGCAAAAGTTTGTCAATACTTTAGCAAAATCTTTTGTTAAAGTCGACAAAGGTTTTGCTACTATTGCAAAATTATAACTCGCTGCAAATAATAGTTAGCTGTCCATATTTTATAAATATAATATATGTGTATATAATGTTAGTTTCCTTGCGTGGAAGATTAGACGCATAGCCTCGTAATAAACAGAGGCTAGCTGGTCTTTAATTCCTTGCACGGATGAACAAAGTTAATGTAGCACAGACGCAGAGAATGCAGTTTCGAATGTTTATCAAGGTTTGTCGCGTGCAAATTAAAAGCTCGGTTGACAGGCGGTCGCGCGACAAGATGCCGGCGAAATCGCGTGCGTTCTCGCCGTTGCATTTCAGTTAACTGCAGTTAACCGCGTCAGTCGGCGAAAGTAGTGCCAGCAGACAAAATACCGTAATTAGAGTGATAATTGTAGGAGCGAGGGATGCGTGCGAGGGTCGACGGGGATGATGGTGGCGGAGAGAGCTGGAAATGGCGGAGCAGGAGAGGTGCGAGGGAGGGCGGAATCAGCCTGGCGTTGCTGGGGCAATCATGGTAATTACTCGTGAGCATGTTCATTACGGCACGGCTGTATCCACGAGAGGCGTGCCTAGGAGCGGCTAGATTTCGTCTCGGGCCATTGCTTCCTTTAGCCTACTTTGCTCCGCCATCGGTTGACGAAACGATAAATCGAGCATATGCCATCTGATTTAGACGCGATTCAATGACATGTGTGTAAGACGCTTCGTGATGAAACGAGAATGTCCACGAGGACGTTTGATTCGACACGCAATATATCTCGATGTGCGTGAAACGCTAATGGAAACGAAGTTAATTACTTAATTTATTCTTCAGTTAAGTAATACATTAAGTAATATAATTTACATATAGAAAGGACGCCTCCCTAGATGCAATAAGATATAATAGAGATAAATTCGTACCATCAATATATAACGTCGCGTATGTGCACATTAATGTAATGTAAATTCCATGTAAACACGATGCCGCGCTACAAGCCGACGTGTGCATTTGCGGCCGTTTCAATCTGGAATGCTGATGCTGGTAACAATTACGGGAGCATGCATTATATATTTCAGTAAGTTTAGCGCGAATGTAGATATGTATGTATAAATATTTGGGAAATTAAAGGAGAGCGTTTTATGCAAACTGTGCGCGCCACGACGAACGCTACCGTCTCGTTTCTCTGGGGAGGCAATTTGTTGCATTAGGGTCCCAATTATCAGCGTCCGCGTTGTGGACACGAGTAATGCACCTCGCCGCATTCGCGTTTGAGCAAATGCGTATCGTCCACAATCGCGTCTCAATTACAAGAGTAATATAATTGAGCGAAACGAGTTCACGTTTGAGCGACATGCCACGCAGAGATGTCGTAGCACCTCCGTGCCATTAGTCTTTCATTCTAGCTCGGAGCTATTTGATTCTCGTTTTAATACAGGCAGCAGCGCGACAGCGAATTGGATTTCTCTATGTCCCCTCTTTACTTCGTCGTGTTTTCTCGTATCTTCAAACTTCAAACACAGCCCGTGTCTGCATGTATAATATTGCCGGCACAAAGAACGCGAAACCTTTGTCCCTATTTCATTCTGCGTAGCGGCAGCTCACTCACATCTTTCCGCGCATAACCCCGCACGATGTGGTACGGTGTTTGCAGTCTCGTACAATTTTGAGATTTCCGAGCAGCTGTATATTATCTCATTGTTACCTATAACGTGTGCCTTTTATATATCAGGGATCACGCGAATTTAAAGCCAACGTTTAAGCGTATTGTGGTTTTGCAAAATCCACAATTCTCTTTCTCTTTGGGATAAGAATAATTTTACCTTTTTTTTTTTTACATAATACGTATTTAGACAATCTTGTTCTACCTCTAATCAATTGTAGCGGTTTTTTGAGCTTATTCGACTCCTTCTTGCTCATCACTATTTCTAAAAAAAAAAGATAATTAATTTAGACATCGTAGCGACATCAAAGGAAACATATTGCTCTTGTTGACACATACCATTATCACATATATTTTAATCCACAACATCCTACATTACGCATTTATTAATTACGCATCCATTAACTCTGCGACGCGGTACATACGTAATGGAATTAAGTGAGATTATTAAACCGTTGTCGCCTCTTCCTATTATCTACTTAAGTTATTAGGCGCGTCAATTAAAGCATTCAGATGCTGCCGCATGTATTCTTCCTCACGTTCATCAATATCTTTGCAGGAAACACATAATCATCTAACATTTTATCCAGTCGTTACAATACCTGTTGAATAATCGCCATTCTCATTATTTGTTTTAATAAGTCAACGTATGAATACGATATAGTTACGCGCTAGCTCGTTATCGTTAGTGCCACGTTACAAGAACAATATCATTACCGTTAATGGTTTATGGTATACGTTCCGCATACGTAAAAGCCATGCGTACTTTTATTACAGTTTGAAATTAGTTTAGGCATGTTGAGAGTATTATGCAGTACATTATGCGGCATAGCGATATATGTCCGCAATTATATACTAACTTCTATCGATGAAGCCTACTCGGAATAGTTTATAATGAGTCCCCAGTGAAGACAAATTGTTGGTAGACTGTTCGCTACTTTCATAACTAGAAGAGTCGAAGGCGAACGTACTACTTCCACACATTTATCTGGAGATTGACGATATTATTAAGTTAGTATATCGACATACGTGCAGATGAAAGAGAGGAAACATCCATCACGTACAAGCAATCAAAATGAAGGGGTCAAGCGGAAGAAAAAATTGTATCTGTAATTGAAGAATATGGCGCGCATCCTGAATATAACCAAACTGTCGAACCGGATAAAATAAAATTTGATATCGATATTAATTGGGTGGCAATATTACATAACGATTCCGATAAATCGCGAAAGATGCTTATTACATTATCTCGGAAAATATTCAAATTATATATAACATTATTATTGATATATTGCTTTTTATTTTTTTATCATATATTAGTTTAAGGTATATTAGCTTCTGATAAATCTGCAACGATACTGAACTCTCTTAGGCCTCATACATATCATATACAAGAAAATTGTAATTGAAGGAACGAAAAAAGATAATGTAATATTAAATAATAATGCAACAATTTATAAAATTTCAATCAAACTTTGCGAAGAAATCATGGTACAGCTTACAATTGCAGTCTCTGGTACGTCATTGCAATTTGCATTTGTGTATTTTTGTTGTTCCATGTTGCTTGTTGGATATTAATTCGTAGTTATCGACCGCTTCGTTACGAACTTGTAATTAATTTGTCGTTTTGTCAAAACAGCAGCGCTTCGTTTAGGTTGCTCGACATTTCAATTCGCTGATCTTCTTTTTCATTCGACATACATTTTATAACCGACCGGCAAAAAATCCGAGTCTTTCATGACAACGGGAAATGTTGGGTATTTTTAAAAACTAGACTGTCCGTATCGATGGAATACGCAAATCGGATCAATCCGACGTCCGAACAAAACTCAGAGGTGCTCGCGCCTAGCAATTTCAAATATTGCTCGCGCTAATAGAAACTGCGCATTGTCAATACCGAAATGCCCATTGTGTTATGCAAATAATCACACTCAAGCGAACAGGGTGAATGTAGAAATTCGAGGCTGAAATCGTTAACCCGTAGCGATGTGCATTTTGTGCAATATGTAACATTCATATGAAGAGATATCATGGAAAATGTCAATTTACCGTTTCTATTATCGATCATAAACACTAGTGCTTTTATTAATTGTAAAATAAAGTTTATTCGCGCGAGTGTTACAGCAAGAGTTACATCCCATATTAACATACCATTTGTCCATTTAGAGAAATTTTCTATTCTTTAAACGACGAATATCATTGTAAGCATTTCAGTTTTACAATAAAGCTCACGAGTGTTTCTAGTACAGGAAAATTTACGTTCATCCCAATTAAAAGTTATCTAAAAGCGTCCTCGCAGATACCCTTCAGAGCCGCTGAGGCGTACTGTCGTTTCTCAGTTCATAGAAACACAGACAGTGTAAATTTATTTAAATGCCGTTCGCGATAAGCGTTGTGGAAGCTGTTACGAATGGAATGTAATTTTCTGAAAAGCAGCGATGGGCTTACGATCTCCAAGCGCAACTGTTACATTTTCATCCGGCCACCTTTTCAACAATTTCATAATTGTCAAGTTCTCTTTGATCGATTCAATTGTCGAGAGCTTAACGGACGATTCGTTTCAGAAGGTTAGGAGAGAGAAATAATATAATCAAAAAATTAACGATGTATGTATATATACGAAGATTACAAAAGTGAATTTTTTATCAGATCACGTTCATCATTTTACATAAGAAATGAGTGTCAAGGAAAGTTATAGACCGTTACGCGAAACGTGAGACTCGAGTTCACGCATTTTCGCGGTGTCGTTGCTCTCGTATTTATCAAAGTCACGAATTGTAGAACATAGATCACGGATAGCTCTGGATCCGACATATTGAGAGCCGCTGTAAGTACGTATTCGTTTTAGTGGCGATCTCATCGGTCAAGGTAGAAACGCTGACGATGCTACCGCACGCATTCGGGAAGGGGGTTGGGGGGTGGCTCGTAAAATGCAAGCTTCTATGTGCACCAGGCTGTTTGTGTGCGCGTGCACATACACGAACGAGCATCCGTCACATCGGCGAGTAATGCACATGGATACAACCGTGAAGTTACTTCCCGGGACACAAAGATTCTGGGAGAAAAAAATCCATCTCGGTAGGATAGACGAGCCGAGGTCAGCCAAAGCTTACGACTTCGGGAACTCGCTGGCAGTTTTCCAAAACTTCTTCGGCCAATCGACCAGCTTGATAGCCTGCAAAACACACGGGAACCTTTCGATATATTCACTGGAACTGTGGACACTTGAAACATTGCGACCAGTACGATTAATCAGACTGGGAGAACGTGTAATTATAGTAGGTATTAGATCACCAATACGCGGGAGAACATTTTGAGAATTTGTTTCGTTTTGGGGAGGCAATAAAGCGTACGTATTTTTGAATTCGAGGACATGTCAAACGTATATTTAATATTAAAACGTTTGAATTTGAATTTAGTTCTATGCAAATGCATCGATATTGATTCTTTGATATGTAAATATTTATTCAAACTTTTGCCAAAAATTAAAAAAAAATACGTAGTGTGTAGTATGTATAATGTGCACGGTATATATGCAAAATGCAACAACGTACTTCTCAATTTGTATAGCCTATTGATTGCATTCGGTCCTTGTCTCCCCAAGAGAGTTATATTCAATCTTTTGTTCTAGATATTCATTCATATTTCATTAAATCATATTTGGTTGTGTTGAATTATTAAATAAAAATTTAAGGTAAAAATACGAAACAAAGAAGAAACAGATCCGAGACTAAGAAATGACAAATATCTCTGATTCTGTGATATTGCACGTCGCAAAGTACCATGCATACAGAATTAAAATGTATAATTCACTATGCATCCGTTTTTCCATTACGTACACGAATGACGTTTCGCATATATGCACGCGGAACACATTATTCGCCGTGTACAGTTACCCTTATAATTATTGCAAATCTAATTGGAGCTAAATTTTAATGCGGATTCATCAACACGATTTCCCATTTGGGCGTGGCTCACACCAGGCGATAATTCACACCGAAAATCGATCTCCGGTCGGAGATATATCGGTCGTGGATTAACGGTTTAGTCTAGTCGCCAAATTACACGACGTGGAATCCGGATCCAGACGATCGATATGTGATAATCGCGTCGTACGATTTCTTGCGTGTTTCCATGCAGGTAACCGTGATGACAACGTCTCTTTTAACCGTACACCTGAACCACCCCGTGGTCACCTTTTCCGCGGTTACCGTGCGCCGTTTGATTAACACAGTCGAGAGTGTGGACGGCGTGGTTTCGGCATGCTGCACGTGACATTACGGGTATACCATCCATTATTCTCTCCTCTCTTCACCCTTCACTTCGTGATTCTCTCAGTGTCGCGCTTAAATAGATTCACGCACCCGCGCTCAGCTCCGCCTTGCTTTCGTCAAGCCTTCTCTCTCATATGTATTTCCTTCCGCGCTATACTAAATCATCATCAAGTTGGCGGCGCGATAGTGTTACTTTAGCATGCTGCTTGCAGTCTCGAGTTGTACCGCGTGTCGAGTTATTGAATTTCCAATTATTCAGACATTCGAGTGGTGAAAACTCGATGCGCTACACATCGAGCGACGCTGACATTATCTCGCGCGCATAAATTTCGAGCATAACATTGCACCTTGCATCATATTCCACATGATGTCTTACCTAATTGGTGTGCCACTGGTGTGCGTAGTTTTTAAGAAAAACTCTTTCTTACGGTTTCGAAAAACTTTGCAATAAGAAGTAAACAGCTAGATAATCTTAATGTATAATATCGGACTTTTAGAGAGAATTAACGATCGTTATTGGAACACAACAATAATTAGCATACTAATTGTCATCCAAATCATATTCTTAATTAATCATTAATCTATTGATTGATGATTTTCTTGTGCAGAAATGTCACGCTTTTAAGAATGTATATTCAGACTCAAGCTATTCCACTCAATTCATCTGGGTAAATCAAGGCTATCCTTTGTATATACATAGTTACTTGTTATATCATTTATCTGGCTACTTCGCCACTGTAGGTGTGGGGATAATGACACAAACAGAGAGGACAAAGGGAAAAAAGATAAGAGGCGACTCGAAAAATAACGAAGTATCCGCGAGGAGCAGAGAAAGTAAACGACCCTTGGCGCTTGCGGCGGCGCTCTTTTGATTTTGATGGATCGCCCTTTTCTCATGACGTTCTCCCCAAGCTTTCTTCCTTCCTTCGGCACTTCCTTCCTTCCTTTATTCCTCACAAGCTCGCTAGTGTGAAGTAAATACTTTGTCTGACGATGATGGACGCGAAATCGTTAAAGCGCTGGGTTCTTAAATCTTGAATTGACTACGAAATATGAAAAAGCTCTTTCGATTCACATCAAACATCAAGTCATGGATTTTTATGTTCCATGTTCGAGTATATTTAGTATAATTTACATATAATATCAATTACGAGAAGTTATGTGGACTATCAATAGTCATAAGAAAGATACTTTTAGACACACCGTCATTTTTCAAATTAATAAATTATAATTAGATATAAAATACGCATTATAGCGAATCTTCTTAAGAATATGCCA
Organism: Crematogaster levior; assembly: GCA_901521435.1. Lineage (NCBI taxonomy): Eukaryota > Metazoa > Arthropoda > Insecta > Hymenoptera > Formicidae > Crematogaster > Crematogaster levior. The sequence continues at coordinate 72,419 of CABEGB010000675.1, read as the reverse complement.
TTTTATTCTTGTATCCTTATTGAGTAAAAATGTTTGTCAAATAATCACATTTCATACAGATATATCCATCGACTATCGTTAATTGGATCAAGGTAAACCTATAATGAGAGACAATGACATATTTCGTCATCAGGTTGGACGACATCAAAGAAGAATAGAATTAATTTAAATAGTAATGATAATTGTGTGGAAAATGGCTTTAACGATGATTTAAATAAGTGTATTATCAGTAAAATGAAGTATAATGTAACGTGCAATAAATGTGAAATATAGAATGTCATATATAATTAATATATGTCATATAAATTTAATTAATGCAGAAGCTCTCTTGTTTTTTGCAAATAGATAATTCAAATATTAATCTTTTGTTACTGAGATATACATACATTATAATTGTCATATTTTATTTTTTTAGAGAATTAGAAAATTTTATTCTTTCTCTTTTTCTTTTAGGTACTCTTCAAGTTATCAAAAGTTTATGAATTTTTTACTCTAGAGAGAAGTAAAGAAACCAAATCTCTCATTACCAAATCTCTCATTGCAATTCAATTATATTCCAAATATGTATTCCCATATATTGAAGTTATGTTCTATAGGTATATATGTACATCCATGGAGCATCAAAATGAGATTTGTAATATTGAATGTTGATATAGCGATAATAGCCTATGGCTTAGATTGCATATATAACATTATACATATAGCCTCAAGTAAATACGCAGCCTATAAACTAGTCGGCATAATTAGATCTAATTTGTTACATAACCACTCAGCTCCATCCAACACTTAATCGAACTGACAACCGAGTCAGCTGTCGCGAATTAATTTGCCTTGCAAGTGTCAAGAACAGACCGAAAGCTATTATCATTTTGGTACTATTTATTAGAAGTATTCCTAAATTGGTTTTCACTCAAATTGTTTTATTAGAAGTTTGTTTTCTTTTGCGAATGTTATTGTGATAAGTTAGAGATTGATTAATATAATATAAATTATACCATAGAAGTATAAATCATACAAAATATAATAAAAATATAATATAACGATAAATGTATGGTAAAATATTTTATAATGATACCAGATACATGTAAATATAATATAATGATAGCAGAGATAAAAACATCGAAATATTTCATTGAGAGAGATTAAATTTAATAATATAATATTTATCATTATATATTTTGTGAAGGTATTGCTGCAGAGGAAATTTGAGAAGGAGCACGTTCATAGAGGTATTGTCGCTTCGTCATTATTACGCACAGAATTCTAATAATCTCGTTGGTTGTTCCGCTTAACAAATGAACAGAGTCGTTCTCATTATCTTCAGCAGTACAGTTTCGAGAAAATCACTTCCACGCAATTTCGTAACAATCCGAGCTGCGGTATTCAGCAGCGAGCTTGCAGTAGTATTGCTTTAATGACATTCTTTGGCTGGAGAACTGCTCGCGACAATTGTTGAAGAGAGACATAGATCGGACGAGAGCGATCTCGAAAAGTAATGAACGACCGTGCGTCGACAATCGTCGAGAGAGAGAACGGCACTTTAAAGGCTTGTTGAGGCATTCTATGGTCACCACAAATATTACGGTCCAACCAGCAGATCCGCCCTTGTGAAAGTACAAGTCGAATTTGCGGCTGGGATTTGCTCGTCAGATCGCAGCTCTCGTGTCGGGTAGGCCGCGCGCGAATACCGCAAAGCAGACATTCTGTGCATTCCGAAACTGTAATATTGCACTTGTTGTCTGAAGGGTTTCGCCGTCAGGATTAATTATATACCGGAAAAGAAAGAAATACACATCTACGAATATGGAGAAACTGTTCAAAATATTGCAATTTTTAATATTAGACATCGAGACTTTCATAGATTTTGAAATTATCTCCGGTCACTCCGTTTCCATTTTCAAATGGCTTAAACTGTTGAAGAAGCCTTTTCGATAATCTGCCATTGAAACTTACCAGAGAACTTTTAAAAGAAAGAAAAATAGATTTGATTTGAATATAAAAAAACATACATTAGTCTATGTATTACACATGTGTAGTTTTAAAAATTTTTCCGAAATATGTAATTGTATTTTTACAATAAACGCATTTCTGCTACGGAAGCAACTGGTGCACGAATTTTTGATATTAAAACGATATGTACGTGATATACTGCGATTGTGCTTGTATATGAATATACTAAAAATATCATTGCAAAGTAATTACGCTTTGAGTTGTTGCATTAATTAAAGTCACAGATTATACATGGGATAATATCATGTTTACGTGTGTACCGTAAAAATCCTTTGCAAGATTTTAATTGCACCAAAATTGCATCGTGCTGCGAGCACCGCAGTTTCACTGTTGAACGAGGATTAAATAACAACAACTAAAATATGAATGGCTGTCGCTTTATAATATCATGATTTATCTCATGTCTGACATTTACAGGATGATATTATTTTTGGACGTCGAGTCGCATAATTAAAGTGTAGAAAATTTTTTTATGAAAAAAATATATATTGGTCTCTCGATTTTATATGGCGATATTTTTCATGTCATCAGTGTGATGCTCGGCCATTTTTTGTGACCTCACATTTATTTGACGGCATAGTTTTAATGCGAGAGATACAAGCGAGATACTTCCAAAGCATTCGACGCGTAAGCTTTTAACTGCAATAGATGAACAACTGTAAGTCTGCGAAAATGTATTTTCCAGAAAATAGTAATTAAAATAGCAAACCAACTCGACAAAAGCATGGCATTGCTATCTTTTCGAAGAAGAGAGTATTCAAAAATCGATTGAATACTCGTATAGCACTCATGCGTGAACATATTGCGAATATAAAGTCAATTGTGAAATTGAAGGATAAAAATGTTTTATTGGTTTGTATATCGTGATATCCGTAAAAATTTTTAAAACATTGTCATGGAGATTTTTATTACATAAGAAAAGTCTCGGACTGCGTTAACGAGGTAGTATCTTAATAAAAATTCAAGTATAATTCAAATATAATTTTAAGTGCGAACTCTTTTGTTATTACATACTAAAGTCAACTGATGAAAAATGCAAATAGCTGTTATAGTTTAATATATCATCAGAATTAATATTTATAATTTTAAATTAATGGAATTTTTAATATAATTTTTTCCGTAGCTGTATATTCATACTTTCCTAATATTTCGCTTAAAATGTAAAAAATGTAGTAATTATTACTCGAGATTATAACGATATTCATAAAAATTCTTTGAGTTCTTATCCATAAGATCCTAAAGTTTTAAGTGATTCTCGTCAAAAACCGCTGTAGGACAGATTATCAAAGTTACAACGCATCCTACCACTCATCCGATTTTTATGCTACGCGATGCTTCTATAAGATCACGTGGAGATTGATAAAAAGTTGGACAGAAACTATAGTGTAAACTTTACTTTGGATAAAAATATTTTAATTAAAAATTTCTTGCACTCTTTCTGTAAAATAAAATGTATGTGAAGTAAGATAAATACGAGAAGTGAAATCAGTGATGTCATAGTACAGTGTACAAGAAATTGTTCTCAATCTGTTCCTTTTACCTTTTAATTTCAGATTTTAACCATATTTCAACATATTTCACGTGCATAATATGTATATATTATAAAGTTTCGTCGTATAATAAAAATGTCATCAACTTTGCGCGCGGCAACTTGAAGGCTAGCTAAAGCTCTAACTTGCGCGTGATGTAGCTGCGTAGTTTCTTTGTAAGTAGATTATTGTGACGCGAGTACACAGAGTACACGCACAAACCTCTAAAGCAAACTTTGCGAAATGTGATATATATATATATATATATATATATATATATATATATATATATATTCTAATAAAATTAAATTTTCGGTTTCTTTCACACTACATAATTTGATTAAAATTCTTTTCTTGTAACTGTTTTGTTCTTCTCGACTGTATTTCGGATTCAGATATTTAAATTCAGCAGGTTTTAAATTCATTTAAAACCTTTAAATTTCTAGTAAGCTTGATCAAGTAATCAAACCTCTAGCAAAAAATAGAAATTCTTCACAAAACGAGAAAAAGATAGACTCAATGAAGACGCGCATTTTGATTGTAATCGAAAATTTATAACGTCCACTCACCTTTGCATACAAGCCGTAACGTGAAATTCGAGCCAAGCCAAGTCACTGTGATCCACGCTGATACGATTCTTGATTTCTCCCTTGCGCTTCGGCACTTTGTAAGTCACACACGCACATGCACGCCGAGATGAATCGTACCTTGACGTGTCATCACTCTGTTTCCTCTGTGTCGACGATTATCCCATTTGGTCGACACGATCATGTCAAATTATCGCGTTGCATCGTACCCTCGCATCGATCTCTCAATTCCCCCTTCAAAAACAGATGATTTTTAATAAGTCGAAAACGAGGATTTGTCTCGACGACACTTGAGGACGGGAACACTCATCGGACGGAGCTGTCGAGCCGTAGTTTACGCTTTCGATTTACGGCAACGCTCCGAATGTGTGCATTTCCGTCAGCGTGGATTAAGGGACGTCGCTGTGTTGTCGCACAAGATTGTCATTGTACGCGCCAGTCGTCGTGACACACATCGTGACAGGTACTTACTCCGGATACATCTGTCGTTCAAGGGAGTCCGTGATAAGCGGCCCTGAGTATCTTCTGGTGTTCCTGGTGGCCGTGCCGGCGGTCTTATTCACGGAAATCGGAATATCGGATCGATTGTTTCGATCTCTATGCGTTTAGCCACTGTGAACGAAACTGTTGTCGAATATGGACGTGGCACATTCGCTGTTGTTTATCGGCAGCGGGGAAAAGCACAGATAATCGAATGAACACGGCGAAGAGTACGGGAGAGGGAGATGTGAGGATTTATTAATTTGAAATGCTTCTCACAAATGACCGATGTGAAAGCCGTCAAACGAGCACTATATACATGGTAATTACTATCGGATGCTAATTGAAATTTGTTCTGGATACGATCACTTTCGCGATGACATAAATGATCGTCGTGCGCGATTTTTGTCGATGATGAGTTTCACAGTTGTCTAAAGTGTTCTCGACTAGTTCTACAAACGGAAAAATTCTTTTATGTTACACGCGCAGCAGAGACAGCTTCGTAACTAATTCTTTTATAGAAATAATATAATAAAGTCAATGTGTTTTTATTAGACTTTGCGTTCCGTGTACTGTATATCCATCTATCTCGCGCCAACTAAACTTTTGTGCGAAGAAAAGCTCCCGTAAAAGAATTAAGCTCCCTACAGCGACACACGTTTGCTCTTGCCTTGACATACAATATTAGTCGTACAAGAAAACAGTTTTCGCTTCTCTCTTCTTTCTATACTTCGGGGGTATAATCATCGGAATAGTGACGAAAAAATTCTACTGCAAAAACGAGCAGTCCTCAAAAGCAAGAGAGAAAGGGAGAGATGGAAAGAGAAAAAGAACGAGAGAACCTGAGAACAAAAGAAAACAAGGAAAAGACTAAACCATTAATTTGCATAGGTTGCCTTACAGCTGCATCTCCCGCGCCATATGGGAGAATTTTCGGCGCGGCAAGCGAGAGCCTCGTGTGCTCTGTTAATTGCCACTGGTCGCTAATTGAAGTTCGTGCGATGTTCGAGGCCAGGGTGGTACGCTGCGCATACACCGGGCCGGACTTTTCGGTTGCGAATTCTCGCGTCTACGGAAGCTAGCCGCGTCGGAAACAGTCGGCGTTATCATACGGCCGCGGCAGCTCGGCGCTGGCTACTTCGTTACGCGATTGTCTGCGGCAAACTGCGCGCATTTACATCGGCACGAATTACACGTGGCGCATACGGACGCGTCCGACAAAGCTGCGGGAGACTCGTCAGAGACTCTCTCTTCCCTTTTGCTTCGATCGTGGAAATCGCACGGTCCGCACTCAAGAGCTTTGAGAAGTTATTCTCATCAACGCGCTTCGCCGTTTGAATATGTCTGAATTAGCGGTGATGAAATGCATGTGTATTTAATTTTTCCATTTGTTGAACACGTACTGGTTATTGTTATGAATTGAAAGCGTACACATATAAGTGCACTTGTATAAAAAAAGAATTAGTGATTTGTTTTCTTTTTTTTTACGTAGACGGATTTTTTATACTAGGAGAATGTTTGTTTAAAAATATATACCAAAGGTTTAGTCTTTTTATAGAAGAAATTTCTTTAGTCCTTAAAATCAGTAATTAATTATTTAAAAATTTGAGCTTAAAATTAATGATTAATTCTATCTTTTATTAATATTGATTCCGGACATAAAATAACAAATAAAATAATCCGTTTTTACGTAGATTTTAGATTAAAGAGTTTTATGGAGATTTTAGATTAAAGAGTTTAGATGATAAAGCAATTATGATTGCTTCTGAAACCACCAGTGGTAACACTGAAGTTTAAGAGAGGCTCTAGAGGTTGGATATTCGCGATCACAGAATATCGCATTTGCATTGCGGCGGATTATACCAAATTCATATGTATATATTGGTAGAGGGAAGGAAATTCATCAACGCCTCTCTTTGCATGGTGCATGCCATGGTTGAATGGCATGGTTGTACAAACTGAGGTATGTGATTGCTCAACGCAAGTATATCGAGTCTATTCATGGATCTATAGAATCGTAGAGTCGGCGCGCCATGAATTCTACTTTAATTTAGAGCCTTTGATCCGAGCGTTTGCATTGAAAAATGATGAACTGATTGATATTAATTGACCTGTTCAACAAAATGCAACGCGTTTTATCATGCAATTTTTAAAAAAGAAAGTGAACAGTTGAAAACCGAAATTTTATAAAAAGAGAATGTTTGATTTCTTAAAATCCAAAATCCGTACAATAAACTTCTTTGATGTGCCAATTTTAGATTTCTTAATATTTTGGTAAATTTCTCATAACTTCTTGTTATATTACCTTATATTTTAATTCACCTTTACGTTTTAATCCATTATTTACCGAGCACGTTTCACTTCAAGAAAACCAGAAGAACTTTACGAAAATTACGCAAAATGGATAATGTTAACGTGAAAGCTAGGTCTAACACACACATCGTACATATATATATATATGTATATTGTATTTAATGATTATCGCGCGTATTCACATGGACTGATGCTGAGTAAAATCTATGAGTGCTCAGTTATCCTCCGGTATTAATGCGAGGCAAAATAATGCATTTCCGGTGATCAACGATCCGATCGAAACTATAAAACCACGCGAGAGGGGCCGTCTGTACTTTGCCGCTCTTTTACGACTTCATTAAGGCGCCGTTACGAGCTAGATACTGCTGAGTGAACAAAGTGTGTACTTATATAGCCCTTATAGTCCGATAAACCGCGTCGATTTATGAACATCGCACACGATTTAACGGCCATTACTAATAATTTTTCGCTTCGAGATGCACCACCGCCGTTTCACAAAGTGAACGATATAGCGGATTGGTTTAGAAGTGAATGAGATTTTAATTTGTTAGACGCGACTATATCGAGCACAAATGCGATGTCCGATTCAAAGTTGAGGCGCTTTAAGAAGTGTGTTACAAGTAGCATCAATAAAAAAATATATTTCTTCGATGTATATCACATACACATAGTTAACAGATATCAATGTTCAATATTTCTCGAAATAATCAAACCAATACGTTATGTTGATTTAATTAAGAGTATATGTGTATACTCATTGAATATTTATTTTCATTTATAAAATAGAAATACGGATAAATGTGATAGCATATTTCAATTAATTCGTTGAGTGTATGTATTTATTGTATCATATTGAACATATTATTTCGCGATTTGAAAAACTGTAGATTGAGATTTACAGGCCAATAATTGTTCATTTACCATAATACACATTTTGTGCTATATTTGCCAGGTACTGATAAAAAATAATATTATTCAATATTTGCAATAACGTTATTAAATTTTGTCTCATCAATACCTTGTTTAAGAGGATTAATGTTACTGTAATAACAGTGTCCTTAATCACCGTATAACGTAGGTTCAAGTTCAACTACGTCGTTGTGGTGCGTGATGCTTTCCCGGAGAAAGGTAAACGCCAGTACGTTTACAGTGCAAACAATGTGCATAAATGTTTATGATATAGGTATGTGAATTTGACAACGACAGAAGACTTCGCGGTAATGAGGGTGAAACGTGTCAAAATATTGATACTTGCGCAGTGACAACTAAAGTAGGGAGATCAGAAACCATTCCACTCCATTTTCAAGCATCCTCTTTTAGAATATTCGATCCCGCTATTTCTGATAGACTGATTTGTATAATATAATTGCAGACGTAAATACGATAAAAGTTTAATGTTGAAATTATATAAATCATTCCGTGATACAATATAAAAAACCATTAAAATGCAAACCGTTGAAAATGCAAATATTATAATAATAATTGTAAAAAATGAAATTGAAAACGTCACTATGATTAAGTCTGAGCATAGTAGTGATTGACGATGGTTGAGTGAGGTTCTTTCATTTGGAATAATATGATCATCGCGAGTATTTTACACACAAAGAGATAAAAAAAAATTTTTTTACTTCGCGTATAGCGAAAAAGCAAAATCGGCAGATATCTGCTGGAACACGCCAAAGTTTAATGCTGGCAAAAGCGATATTTCTAGTTGAACCTGATATGCATTTCGACGCTTCGTTTAAAATTTAGCTCGCTGGGATTTTGCGTATCGTCGTACAAGTTCTCTCTCTCTTTTTGCGCATTTTTTTCGTTTTTTATCTTTTTTATTTTTATACCGATACACGCGAAGATCGTCAGCCGTGCGCTGTACTATGCAAACAATGCGTATACATATTTATATGCTACCGGGTATCGCGCTGATAAAATCGCCGTTATGATGAGAATAGGGGCCCGGCGGAATATTAGAATGATATTTAACCGGCGAGCATTGGTCAGATTTTACAAACGTCAGGACTGATTAAAAGTTCTATGCCGTTCTAATTTCAGAACTTCTTGCCGTCCCAGACGCAGGATCTGTCGCAACTTTATCGCGACGCGTGTTCACGCGCCTATGTCGTAATTAGAGTCAATGCGATACGGGATGTTTTTGTCGCGTGGCCCGAGCTTCAATTTCTTACGGTATCGGCGTGATTAACGTGTGACATATACTTAACATACGTACATACATATATATATACACACACACATACATATACATGCGTACATACCTTATATTATATGGCGTATAATATATATATATGTATGTATGTATGTATGTAAATAATATGTGTGTGTGTATGTGTGTGTATAATATGTGTATATAATTCAGTTGCGTGTTTGTGATTATATCGAAATGCGTAAACTTCCAAAAGTCAACTCACAATGGAAGTGAAATTATACAATAGACTTACGCGATACGTTACACACACATACACACACACGCGCGCGCGCAAATATACGCCACACACAATACAAACGTACACAAGTTACGCGAATCGTAAACAGTCGTCGTTCATTCACGGAACTTTAATTCTTTAAATCGCCGCGCGTGGGTTGATTAAGGCCACTTTGGCCGCGTTTCTTACGTCACGTTTCCTAACTGCGCTTGCGAACAATCTGCCGTACACATCATGCTGCTGCGATCGAACTTTCGACTGTCAGAAACACGTTACACACGTGCTGTCAAATACATGTTTTGTGAAGCAACTTGAATGTGATGTAAAATGCCGGCGATATATACATTGATCCAATTGACACGAATCACTAATGGTATACTTCATTATACTTCAATCAATCAATACATACATTTAATCCAATTGACACGTATCACTAATGATATATATTTTATCATACTTCTTTAGGTCTTCCGCTTCCTTAACGAATACGTGTGAGACGTTGCGCTCCCGATATTAGTTTGGCCAAATAGTTTCTCCCTCGCGTAACTTTTACTCGGAGAAATCTAGTCACATCTTGTAATTTATCTCCCTTGGCGGTAAAAATTTCACCTCTCTACGCGCATCTTGGTACAATATATAATTCCATTAAAACTTACGGCGGAAGAATTTTAAGTTGTTGCACGTATAAACTTTAATGATGCATGGCTCAAACGGGAGATGCGCTTCGTTTACATGTAAAAAAATTCACAATCGTATCACAGTTGCACTTTCTAGAAGAATTTTAACTGAAAGAATACGCGAAGACGTAACCGCAGTGGAGGATTTTCTCTCGTGGAAAGAGAGAGAATTTTATCGGATAATCAGAACGTGAAGTCGTGTATCTCCCTCTTTCCCACCCCCCTTCAATTTTGCGCAAGTGGAAACAATCATCGCTGTTCAGCGGCGAGTAATTCCGCCGTCGCTACGACGCTCGCTTCAATGAGCGAGAGATGCGCGTCGCGCGTCATCATCCCTCTCCCTGCAACCCTCGCACTGCGCGGATAATTCTCATTCAGAAACTCACACGGAAATCTATTCTGTTGCAACGGCGCGCTGCATTCTGTCGGAGTCGAAGAGAATGCAGCGGTCGCGAACGCAGACGACCATCGAATTGCACGTACACACGTACGTATGCACGCACGTACGCACGTGCGCACGCACGCACGCACCAGAATCGCGTCGTGACACTGCCGCGTGCGGCGTACGTTTATTTCCGTCGACGGAAACGTGACACCCGCTGCACCGTGAGGCAGCTGCGGACCCGTCGCTCCCATTCAAGAGTCGCCGGCGGACTGCGAGCTCGCAGCTCGCACCGTGTCGAGATATGGGAGTGGTGGAAGCGTGGGTGACGCGGGGCCGAGGGGGATGTAGTACTGCGTTCAGCGAGTGGGAGAGAACGGTCGTGAGTACAGGGGTTGAAGGGAACGAGAGCGAGATGCATGAAGAGGAAGGAAGAGAGAGAGGGAGAGAAAGTGCGACGATCCGAGAAAGCAGAGGGCGACAGGGATGGAGTTACGCAGAAGACGTGGACCAAACGAAGAACGAGCGAAAGCATCGCGTTCACGAATGAGAGAGGGAAGAGAGAGGGAAAGAGGAAGCGAGAAGCGACGAACGAAGAAAGAACGAAGGCGACGAAGAAACGAGAATGCTCTAAGCACCTGGGCAACGAGGAGAAAAAAAGAAGGACGGAAATAAGAGAGGGACAACGAGAGGGCGAGGAGAATGGACAAAGATAACTGCAGGAGTGACAAAGTTGGCGAACGCGTTATCCTTTCTCTCTCTCTCTCTCTCCCCCTCTCTCTCTCTGTCTTCGACTTCTCTTTACTTTTCCTCCTTTCTCTATTTCTCTACGCTTCCTCCAACCCTTCTCTACGCTTCCTCCATTTCTTTACCTCCATTTCTCTTGCGTTTCATTCTTCTCGCTTGTATCTGACAGTTTGCACCCTCCGCTTCCTGCACCTTATACGCGCCATTTTTTCCTCTACCAGCTCGCTCTTTAGACACACATTTCGCGATCTTTTCTCGACGTCCTCGGCGAGCCCCATCCTTCTTACTTTACGCGCCTCTTCAACAGCAACATGCTCGGGCGCGCGTAGACCACGGAAACGCAAAAGGATTATTTGCGCCACAGAACGTCACGATTATCGCCAGAAGACGTCTTCTGAAAGAAGTTTGCGCCTTCTTAGATTATAAAACGCGTGCAATAACATACATATATGTATATACTATAATTATAATTATATTACATATATATATATATATATACATATATAAAATCTTAGAAAACATTAGGAAAATTTCTTGTTTCAACGTCCAAGCATGATCAATTTGGATTGATATCGTTTCGCGCCCTAAATATGATTTATTGCAACATTTTCACCGATGATTCATAGGGGATCCTTTCTGAAAAAAATCGTATTTATTATTAAAGATAATATTATTTAACGTTTATTTTTTAAATTATTAATAAGTTTACTTAATAAAAGATTATTATAAAATTAAAATTATTTAGAAATTATCTAAAATTAGAGCTTTTATATGTAAGGCCTTCATCCGCTGCTGAATATCGTTTTGTGTTTACCTAACTACTGTATTTTGTAACAGAATTTCCATAGAAATGATGCGAATGTACCGAGCTGCATTCCTGCAGTCGTACTACGTAACTGCTGCGGATGCTTCAAATCGTGAGTGAACAAATTGTCTACCTGTGGATGTACTAGTATTAAGGGTATTATCTTCACTCGTAGAATAAGCATACAAGTAAATAACTGCTGGTGGATATCTAATCATTCTATATCGCATATGTGTACTATTTTATATATATATATATATATATTGATTTATTACATATATTTTTGAGTAATCATTTACTGATATTTAAAGTATCATGTAATTACATATTTTGAATATTATAAATTATAAGTATAAGATCAATATTAACGTGCGTTATCCATCCACATTATCAAATGTAAGATTCTTCACTTGAAAAGGACCCAAACCAGAGGTCGAAACGTTGTGATTATTACTAATAAATTGATCAAATGGATCGAATATATTGAAACTTTGTTAATTTTAAATTATGGTAAAGTAATTTGCTGACACTAGTACTCGTTTTCCGATAAATTTTATTATTCTAACATTTCTTTCATATCGCTTCAAAATTTTTAGTTTTTAATCTGTCTATTGCAGAAAGTTAGTTATATGTGCTGAAATAAATTCCTTTTTCTATCCCTACATTGACAAAAGAATTTTATTGAAATAAGCAAATTTCTATTTTTGGCTAATGTTTAGTCAAAAATAAATCGAGATAAAAGTTGTTTCTAGGATAAAAGTTAATTTAAATATTTGAACTTTTTAAGAGCTTTTCTTGTCAGAATGACGGACATTTGTGTACAGGAAATTTGCTCCTGTATACTCCATTTACGTGATATTGCTATTGTGATAAATACAACTTATATATAGTTATATTTAACTTATCTGACTCATATACAGTTTCTAACAACTGCTCAATAGCCTCGAGGAGTTTCGTGAATAGAATACCTTCAAGACAAGACTAATAAACTAACAAGAAATCAATTACTATTATATATTCGTATTGTTTTTGACAATCATATTATAAAATTGTAAGAAAAATTTTTATAAAGTCATCATCGGTATAATTTGTAAATTGCCAAAATCTTTTGTACATTAAAATTACAAATATATGTGTGTGAGAAACATTAAAAAATACTTAAAAAAAAAAACAAAAAATACTTAAGAATACAAAAGATTTATAAACATAATGAATTTTTTGTACAAGGAGAATTAGTTAAAAAAGTGCGGAGAAAATATTTGGAAACCTTTACCGTTTTACTGTTCTTATCGTGACCACAGTTTATTTCCACAGTTCGTAAAGACCATCATGAATGCGCAATCATGAAACGACTTATACCTAAGTAATATCTCATAAAATTCGATATCGTAGATTGAGTTTTCCACTCAACACGCCAGCTTGGCTCGACTCATGGGGGTAGTTCAAAGTGGGAGAAACGGTATTATGAGAAAGCTTTTAAGGGACTTACAAATTCTGTTTCAAAGTAAAAAGCAAGAAGTATAACATAATGCACACACTGTAACAAAAATAACTATTAGGATATAAGATTACCTTAATTAATATTTCTAACTAATTACGTAAGAAGATTTCTAAAAAGAGAAATAAAACGAATTGTTTTTAAGTTTAAAATCAAATTTCTCGATAAAAACTTGTTTGAGAAGTAATTTGCTTATATTATTATAGTTTTGTAATAATTATAATTACTTTTGTTTATTATAATTACATTTAATTACTTTCAGTTAAATGTTTTATAAAATTTTGTTTTATTAATTATCAGAATAGTGAACTGTCAGTGTTATTTTAATTTTAACTTTTCTAGTGTATTCACGCGTCATTAATGCAGTTATTATTTTATATTGTTGTATTTTAAACTTTTGTTTTAAACAGATCTGTTCGTAGATATTTTCGTCAAATGTAGTTTTATTCCATCCCAAATGAAAACGAAAATGATAATTGAAGTTTCATAGATCGCTAGTTCAGATCAGATTCTAATTCTGATGAATTTGCTCAAAACTTTGTTATAATATTGTTTTTAGCAGATAATTTCAAGACTTTAATTCTTTAGTCTATTACTATTATTTATTATTCCCATCCTTGTTAGCTTTAATAACAGAAAGATAATCAAAAGCATTAATTAAAAAAGAAAAAAAAGAAAAAATGCTTTAATCGGATAATAAAATAAATTTACTTAAAGAAATGAAAATAAAATTCAAACTAGATTGTTCTTAGTTAACCTAGTTGTGTGTGTAATAAATATATACATATAATATAAATTCTATTTAATAATATAATATGTATAAAATAATAAATATAATTTAATAAAATAAAATATATCAGTATTTATCACTTAAATATAAAATATATTTATTATTAATACATTTTTAAATGTATTAATATGTTAAATAAATAATACATATATAGAATAATTTTATTTATAGTAAGCAAATAAGAGATAGCTTATATCCCTGCGAGATATTATAACTTTTTTTATTGGGATTTTCCTCGGAATTACATACCTTTTCGGTTGACTCTCGTATCATATTCTTTATTTTACGGACACACTTTGTTTGAGATGCTCTGTATTCCACATGCGTCGCAGTGTTATTATTCCAAAAATGTTCCGGATATATCGAAGTGTACCCTTTGCTTCAACCGCAGCCGATAGAAAAATCCGACATGACCGACCCTTCGGTAGATTTTTGACTGCCAGCTCACCCTTCTCAATGCGCAAAGGTTTCTTCACATCGGAACGCATAAGGTAGAAGCTTTTAGAAAGCTCTGCAAGATAGATATCTTTTGGCATACGGAACATATGCATCTAAACATAATCTAGTCACATTAATAGTCTCAATGACACAATCTAAGAAAGAACAGCTTAAAAATGTTAAAATTGTTTGTAGAAAGAATATGTCATTTGTGTTAATATGCAGTTGTTTTTAAGATAATTAATTTTTCTATTTTTTTATTTTGTCACTTTGTACATTGCAATTTTTTTACAAAGAATTTTTATCTTAGAAAGTTATCAAAGTTAGAGAGCTTGCAGCAGATTATATGACTCTAAGGTCTGTCTGTTATTGGACTATCGATGTGGAAATGCACGTTGTGTTATCAAAGACAAGAATGTCGGTGAGTTCACCACACGAATTTTTTATGAAACGCGGCTTGACTGAAAACTTGGCTGAGATTAGGTCGGTAGCCAATTTCCGTTTTCTTTTTCGACTTGCAACATTTTTCGCGTTGAAAAAGAAATTCGTATTGCGAGCATTTTAGCATTTAAAAAATTACATTTTAGCCATCAATATCATCATTTCTTTTGAAATATGAACAAAGTTCTATTAAATATATGAATTATATCTTATATATTTGTATATCTTAATACTTTAAGAGCCAAACTGATTTCGACATTAAGCTAATATAATAAGTCTAATATATTATCTTAATATATTATATTGCTTTTTTAAATATTTCAATAAATTTTTTTAAATATCTTAATATAATTTAATATTATTTCTTAATATCATTTCTTGAATGTCTTAAACATTTATTAAAATTCTTAATCAAGTAAATGTTAGACTGTTACTCACAAATAGATGATAGGGTCTTTGCAGAAAATGTCATCCAGATATGGTTGATATAGCACTCAAAGTGTCTGTCTCTCAATGATTACTATTATACTTTTTACGGTCATTGATTTCAACGATATACTATATTTATTATATATATATATATATATATATATATATATATATATATAACTATATACATATTTATTACATATTTATTAACTTAAATAATCAGAGAAAAGCAACAGTAAAAAGGACTTTAAGGGTTGAAAAAAGATTATGTCATAATGCGAAATGTTTCAGGCAACTTTCCAATCTAAAAACTTTTCATAAATTCATTTTCTCAAGAGATTGCAATAAAACATTTTTATTGTTTATTTATCTCTATACTTATTTATTTATAGTTTTAATATCGATAAAAAGAATGTTGTTTCTGAAATGCTGTTTTTATAGAATTCTCCTTTATATTTCGTTTAATGTGCCACGATTGAAAAAAGTGACATAAAACTGTAAATTGCAGTAAAAATATTATGCTGCTCGACTCAATCAAGAAAATTATCGATGGTGATTTTGCTGCGTGCAGCAGAAACGTTCGGAAGTTACAAAAGCAAACATTCCAATGCCTATGCGAGTGGCATTTCGCGCTTATCTCGCGGTATTAAAGCGACCCTGACTTTTTCTCGTCTTCGTACCCGCCATCCTAGTCGCGTACGTGTCACGCAAAAACTTACACCGCTGGCTACGTTTGCCGGCTACGGGCTCATTCGGCCGGAAGTACCGGACATCGGGTGAAATACGATTGCATTGGCGAACGTACGGCGGATGGGAAGAATGGGGACACGGGATCGCGGAATATCGGGTGGTTGAAATTGTAAGGCTGAAAGAGAGAAACTGAAAGAGATATATCTAAAGAGAAAGAGAGAGAGAGAAGAAAAGACGGAAAGAGAGAGACAAGGAATGAGAGAGATGCACGCAGTGGCACTTGCACTATTTTCCCCTTTTCGCTTTGTTTAACCGGATATCGCCGGTTCGGCCCACAGTTGTTATTTACGTCGGGCGATGAATAACAATGAACGAGAACGTATATTAAACGTAACTATAAATTCGTGTACGGCGTGACAATTTTCGCTAGGACCGAAACGGGGAAAGATGGGCGCGTCGATGGCGACAACGGCGACCACAGTGATGGCGATGAGAGTGCATACGGCGAGAGGGTGCATTAAAAACGATCGTTGACGGAGCGACGGAGGAACGGACGCAGATAGTACCCGGCCATCCGACCGATCGTTTCCCATGCTCGCCCATTCGCTCGCCCGTGTCCTTCGCCGCGTGTTCACGAGCGTTTTCACACGAACGAGCGACGCGTGCTGGCATTGTTCGGGCCAGACAGGCGTTCGCACACGTTCGTTCCTTTTCCCCTTATTTTTCCTCACCTCTGTATAATGTCGATTCCTGGGGAAACTGGAGTAATGGAAGAAGGCGCTCGGGAAAAATAAGGATCGAGTTGGAAGACAGGTCCCTATTAACCGTACAAGTATACGAATGAGAGAAGAATGGAAAGATAAAGTGCTACAATTATTTGAAATATAATATCGCGAGACGAATATTGACGCGGGGTCCTAAATAAAAGATAATAATTGCATTGGTATTAGAATATTTTTTATTTAATGTTTATTTTTTAAACATAATTTATTATCCGAAGTATTAATGTGGCGAACGTCTGTAATTTAATTATTACATTTAATATTTTTTCGTTCGACTCTTACTGGTTTTCAGAATCCAAGCACGAAAGAAAATAAAAGTGTAGCTTTGATAATGCAAAGTTATTTGAAAGATTCTGAAACTAAATTATAGAACAATCATTACAAGATTAAAATATAAAAATTCATTTATGTTAACTTTTTTACAAGATAACAGTACATTGTAATTTACAAATTATTTATTAGTATTGAGCTTGACTGCTGTAAATTGGATCCGTGTTTATTTGAACTTTTCATCTCAGAATGATTTCAACAACAAAGTTGACATATGGAGATTGCCAGCCATTCTGTGTAATCATCGAACCCCAGGTATCGTTAGACCTTGTTGTTGATAATTGCGAACTATTGTAAACGTTGCGAACGTGCGAGGAAAGAGCAGCAATTGTTCCTGTTTGCGGCGGTCAGTATTCAAAATCGCAGTGCGTCCGAGGTTACAAAGCGAATATTAACTCGCACAATATTTTCGCAAGGTACTTCATGAACGTATTTCACTGTCCGCTGAAATCAGACCGACGAAATTTTACCGATCTCATCCCCTGCCACCCTTCTATCCTTCCCCCGATTGTGTCTCGTCGTGCAGGCAAGCCACCCTGTTGAATATTGATGTAACGTGGTGTGTCGTTGAATGGAATGTCACAGCAAAAGAACGTGCTGACCTATGTGTTCGACATACAGATTAGAGAAACTGTGATTTTTATTGACGTAAAGAAAGTAATTTTCTAATCTAAATTAAAAAATCTTTATCATTTCAGCGTTTTTGTATATAGTACATCTCATAGATTAATTATAATACTGAAAAAGAGGAAGTTAATATGCTCAGTTGATGTTAGCTAATTTAATTAGATTAGTGGACGGATTTTATTTTTCATAAAAATTATGCCGTGCAACATAATTCATCTACCCATAGTTTGTGCCATTTTCTGTTAACGATGAAACATGCAATTACATATAAAGTTTGAAACATAGAGACGGAGATTATGATGCTACCCTGTAAGTAACAACGTCGTTACCTTAATGCTACGTATTCGTATAGAGACCTTTTTATTCTTTTTGACCATTTTTATTCTTTTGTTTTCTTTTTTATCCGACATAGTATCTGCAGCGACGGTCGTGAAGCAAACTAAAAGAAACTTACCAGATGAGATAATAAACTGAGCGGATTATCGCCTCCGTAACAGCGTAAACATCCAGGCCGACTTGGTATTCGATCGTTTTGTAACATTTATGATAGGTGTGGTATGATAGGTCAAGAGCTCCGTGAAAAATTTGTTGCTAATGCACTGGTCATCTATCAAATACTGCGTCGTAACACGCGGAGATGATGTGCAGAACTGTCATTTCGGATACATTGTGCTTTCACATGTCGTTTTATACGTACGTAAATTTCACGCCGTTGTAAAAGCACACTGGATGACACGTAAGATATTAAAACATTAGTCTCCTTCGCCGTCGTGAAGTTAAACAAGCATTTTCGATGACGTTATCGTTGTTATCGCGCACGTTCCCGAAAAAAAAACGATAACAACAACTTCGCTCTCTCGAGTTTAATGACACGTCGCATTCTTCCTATCGTCAACTTCACGCTTCGTCGTCTCACATGTCCTTTATCACGTTGCTACTTGTCCCGCACGTATCGCCTGAGATACTTTTCGTCACCCGACTAGATTACCGAGTGGATCTTAAGTCCTGTGGCAGTTCGAGCCGTACTTTCTTGGCTCCTACAACAAAGCACCCGGAGTTTGGTGCTGAGTTTCTGGTAACAAAACCAAGAGGAAAATTCCAAGAACTGCAAGACTTACTGCAAGACTCTTGCTCTCTTACCTGCCTCCTCGCCTGTCTTCAATTTTTATCGCAAATTCTTGCTTCTTCAATTTACTTCTTTGTAGATTCCCACATTCCGAATACTTAGAGGCAGAATAATAAGAATCTAATGTCTCAGAACGTATTTTTTTTCTGTTGTTTGTACTTTTTGGAATTCCGGTTTAATCCTTGCCCTTCGCGCCCCGAGGAGGTAGTTTCGGGCTTCCTCTTACGAAGCGAGGGTGAAACCATACGATGCCACACTCCTCATCCCGCCTCGCTTTTGTATCTTACTACTTCGCCCCACCTATATAGTGTAATGTCGAATAATAAGCAGCCAAAAGCACCCGATGTAATATTACGTCGGATCGTGTGGTAGATAGTGCGCCGGTTCCTCGTCTACTCTCTAAGTTCCTTTGCTTAAACGGGTCGTCTCACCCCAAGGGCGGCTTATCGTGGCGAACTGCAACCGCTGTTCGAAATTTCTCAGAGCGCCTACGACTCTGCCGTACCCTTGTCGTTCGCGAAGCCAAGTTTCCGGCCGTACAAACGCATATCCAGGGAGTTTCCCACGAATTGCGAGCGGGACGGATGCGGTTGTGGTTGCGAGGGTGAACGAAATCGGTCCAAATGGTATTTACAGGGAAAATATGGACAGCTCAGGAAAATATCATGTCTAAAGATATTTTACCAACTGATGAGTTAGCGTCTCGTATGTATATCAAGACCATTTCGAGGAAAGTTTAAAACAATTATTTTTATTTTCATGCTTTTGAATATGATTATCGCCGAACATTTTTGCAAATACAATGCGTACCCTTTAAAGTAATAAATTAAAACGATACAAATGCATCGTGACATTTATGTAAAACACTTTTAACACTCGCGTTCTATGGATAATATACGCACATAGTTGTGTGAGCAACCGTGCTTTTATGTCGCACAAATGTGTCGCGTGATTTATCGTTAAACGCATATACAAGCGTTCGTATAGGCAAACTCATCGGAAGATAGGATCACATGATTACCTGCTGTTATGGATCAAGCACAATATCTACAAGCAATGATGCATAATACAAAGCTCTCGCATTTCATTCCTATTGAGCACGATCGCGCGATCGTGTCTCCCTTCCTCTTGCCTTCACATTTGCGACAATATTGCGATACGTCTACAAATAATGCGCTCAATGGTGACAGTTAATACACACAGATTAAAATTAAATTGTGTAATTGTGCTATTGCGAATATCATTTGTGCACATCGTGCGAATGTCGTCTATGTCGCCGATGTCAAATCATTTCCGACTTTAAGTAACTGTTAAGCCGCGTAGCTGAGGTTCTAAATATTTATAAGGAGATTATCGCATTTCAAGAACTTTGTGTGTAAATTTTGTGTGTACTGAATAGACTCGCTTTAAACCAGCAAAGTTTTTTTATTGTATAGAATTCTTATATTTATTCTCTTATATTTATTCTCCTTTTTTGGAGAAATCGGAGTTTTATTAGATAAAGACATATCGATTACTTTTTAAATGATATTGTAAGAGTAGCCTGAGTGTCAAAAAGAAAAGAGAGATGAAAAAACACAAGCTTCTGACATTGATTTTTATTATTATTTCCAACAATTTGATTAAGATTTCAAACGCGATTGACTGTTTTTTTCTTTTTAACGAATTATCGAAGTTCCGAAACTTGTATCCCACCATCTATTTGTATCAATAACGTCTAACACAGTTTTCGTCTTACAATGTTATATCTACAGGGAGGACTTGACTTACATATCTTGAATAATTACTTAAATTATATATGAAAAATTGTTAAAAGTTGTATGATTTCAAGAG
The DNA here is from genome assembly GCA_901521435.1 of Crematogaster levior. NCBI lineage: Eukaryota > Metazoa > Arthropoda > Insecta > Hymenoptera > Formicidae > Crematogaster > Crematogaster levior. The sequence continues at coordinate 51,467 of CABEGB010000675.1, read as the reverse complement.
GATCATTATATAATATACTTTCTTTTATAAGTGGAAGTGTTTCAGACTGTTACACTTTTTTAATTGCAACATAAAATGTAACATTTTATTCTAAAAAACGAAGTTAACTTTAAGTCCTTGAATTAGATGAGTCATATTATTACATTACTTAATTTAAATTATATTTTCTTCTTTCTTCTACGTATATAAATAAATGGAAAATCTCTTTTTTACATATAGTATGTATGAACGAATTATAATGTTCTCCGAATCACGACGGAAATCGCTCATATATCTGCATTATGATTTTAATATCATGCATTAATAGTAAGAAACATGTAAAATATCACATATTTCCCCGACCATTGAATATCATGGGATTAAAAACTGTTTCGCATAATATCGATAAAGATACGGAACGGTTACGTATCCATTAAACTTCCCCATTCTCCGCTTCGCATATCTCTAAACGATCGCAGTACGTGTTTCTCTGCCGTTTTGCGATTCCGTTTGCGTATTATAAAGCGCGTCGTTTCGGATCGGCCGTGGTTCGATGACCGTGCCCGGATAGTGACGCGAGCTGGACGGAGCCGCGTCGGGACCATTCGTCTATCCACTCGGGTCTCGATCGCTCATGCGTGCTCATATGTGAAGCTGGGACAAACGGGCCGCTTTGTAAACGCGAATTTCGCTCGTCGCGTAGCCAATGGTCGACGTGGTTCCGGTGGCTTCTGTTCTGTCACGATTACGCGCTTCCGTTTTGCGCGGCGTGATCGTTCGTGCCGCACTACGAGAATCAACGCGCGCGGCGTTATACGTATAGATTCCCCTCTGACAGGACGAACAGGATACGCGATGTCTGACCAAGGGTTGGGGGTGAATGACGGTGGAAGGTTGTAAAATGGAGAAAGGAGCAATTCGAGTCGCGACCGCAGGTTGAGTTTTACGAGTGCGCTGTTACAGAGCTATTTTGATAAGTTAATTGAAGCATTCACAACGCATTTTGTGTTTTACTAGGTTCTTATGCTATTCAGGTTACACTGATGCCCTGACACTGATGGCGTAGATGTAATGGGGTCGTTTATTTCTATGAGGATTTCATGACAAGACGGTTTCCTGCATAATTGTTTTAGTTTAAACGATCAATGTTTTTTAAGTAATTAATAGTTTAGCCAAGATTTAAATTGATAATTATATTTTGCATTTTATTTAATTTTTATTTTAAGTAAGTTTTATTATTGATAAAATTTTTATAAGGATTAAAAACTGTCAAATAAAGTATAAAAAAGTTGCAATACATGATTTTGATAAAAAATAAAAAATTTCAAGTGTTTATCATTAAAAATTTAGTAGAAGTAAGTGGAGACTTTTTCAGTTTATAGTAGAGACAAATTTAAATTCTTTGAAAAATAGACAATTCTTACGAAATGAATAAGAGAGAGTTTATAATAATAACATTGCTTGAGATTAAATTTTTAATGTGCTCTTATTAAAGTTATTTTTGTAAATTTTTAATAAAATGTTACCTTATTCGTTACGTGAATATATTTGTGAAAGAAATTTAAAAAGAAAATAACACCAACGATTATTTGTTTTTTTTCTGCCTGGCGAAGAGATTTATGATAAAAGTTTCGTCGTGGTATACACATGTACACTGTGGTATTTACTTCCACACTGAACTTTTCGCTCCATTTATAGAAAAGTGAAATTAGTGGTCTACAGTATTGAGTTTGTGAAAAAAGAAATAAATACAGAGAGAGAGACTTACCTTTTCAAATTGTAATATAAGAATTAAATTTAAGTATATAAATGTACATTATGTACAGAGTGTCCATGATTTTGGAGACATTTGCGATAGTTTAGAAAAAAGATAGTAAGGAAAATATTTACCTATTTCACGCAAGCTACCATTTGGAATTTAAAAGATCAAAATAATCTTTTTTCATAAAAAATTTAAAAGCTCTTTAATTTCTTTAAATAACACTATATAAGTTTTTTTATAAGATTGTAAGACATTAAGTTCAATACACTACCGAACACACTACCTGCTATTTTAATTAAATATTTAATACCAAATTTATATTATATTATCTAAAAAAATTTATATTATCTAAAATAGCAGTACTTTATTATTAAAGTTCCGACTAAAAATGAAAACATATACATATGTATTGTATAAATATCATTTCAAAATTGCTTGAACTATTTGAAACTATCTGAAAATTGTCTGAAGTCTACAAGACTTTTGCGACAATTTCTTCTACATTTAACAAATAATACATCAACTTTTCTTGAATAAGAATAATTTATTGCTGCTATTAAAACAATGATTAATATTTAAATTCAAAACAAGATTCGAAGAATATTGATAGTTATTTGTGTCAATATTACATGTTCACAATGAGAAAATAGTTTTTAGATAATCTTTAGTTAGTTTATGTTTACGTTTATACTTCTCTTATCTTACGATGAACACTTTGTGTGCATTTAAAATGATATTAAACATTAAAATGATATTAAGCATTAGTAAAGAGCATATTAATAGTTTTTTTTAATGATGTGTTCGCGATTACTTTTGGGGTCTGTTATGTGATATGCTCTTTGATATCTTGCTTCTGAGCCATTCATTAGCTATCTTATATTTGGCCTCGTAAAGTATTCGCTTTAATATATATCAGCAATTACTTTTCTTTATCACATAATTTATTCAATACAAGATCTAGACATTTTCTCATTTTCAACTAATACAGAGACTCTCGCGTGTAGTAAGTTTCACCACCACCAACTATTCTACAAGAACCTATCAGACAGGAAAATCGTAACAAAAGGGGTAAAGGATGGCGCGCAGCTACTCGCTCTGAATACTACAAAGTCGAGGAGTTGACTCTCACCAGTTTCTTCGTAATAACTCTTTTGGCGTCTACAATTAGTGGTTAGTCTCGGTTGCTTGCACGCTAAGCACGTCTGCAAATGCTTCATAAAACGTTGCACTCCGCCGAAGGGAGGTTGAGGTTCCAAGGCCCGAGGCGTGCTCCACTCCATCGTCTTTTCGCAGGTTGAGCCGAGATGGTTAAACGAACGAAAGTAAGACGACGAGATGATGTGGGCGGGGAAAAGAGAAGGTGATTAAACGAGGTGAGAAAGTAGATGGTCCACTGAGGGCCGTTGCAGGCAGGTACGTGGTTACGTATGAGGGTACGTTCGCCAGTTAGCTGGTGCCAACCATAGACGTTAACTGACTTACTCTGCCCGCGGGGCAAAAGTCCCCTCCACTTCTCGCCGTGAAAGGAATAACGAGGAAATAATTATGAGAATACGTGGCAAGATTTTATGGTATTTCCTGCGAGGAGAGACGCAGCTGCGCTGCCGTCTACGGGTGCAGTTCGTCTGACACATGATAGAACCATTTCGACATGACAGAACCGGATTTATGACATCGATTTGCGACGTGCTGAATCCGATTGGAGATTTCGAGAGAAGAGAGAGAAAGTAAAGGGAAGAGAGGGAGAGAGAAAGAGGAACACAAGTGCAGTGGACAAAATTAAAATCTTTTTTTATTGTTCTCGAATATCTTTAAATTCATCATTGTTACACGTGGGATGAGAAGGGTTCGAGGTGATCTCAATGACTTGATAACTGAACCACTGAGAACGTTTCTATGAATCAGAAACGAGATTTAGTTCCTCTTACACGAAGCGATTAATACGCATTTTATCCTAATTCAGTTTTATTTCGTACTAAATGCGAGGTCGAGTATGAATTACAATCACTTAGAAGGGCAAGAGGTTAGGGCACTTAATAATAATTACAGTGAAAATTATGGAGGAAAGGTCTCGCTTTTACTACCATAAATAAACGAGAAGGGAAAAGAGAAGTCATTTTTGCACCCTTCTCCCAGCTTTTCTGCCTGCAGTTACCTTTTCTATCCCCTTACTTTTTATAGTATCCCTCTCGTTTCTTATTTTAATCTCATTTTTTTCGTATTAACTCTAATTTATGTCATACACGTGCTTCTAAAAATCTTGTGCTTGCTACAATCTTTCTTTTCTAATACGTATATCCCCCGATTTGTTCTATTTATCATCCTACGTTATATCATCTAACTTATACAGACTCTGTCACGAAAATATTGCCACTCCTCTCAACTGCAGATACGAAGTAAGATGAACGATAGTTGCTTCGCCGATGGAACAGCTATAGCTTTTGACTTATAAAAGATGTGGAATGTTTAAGAATTATAGCAAATGACCGCCAAACATAATATAATTTAGTTTGTATAAATTAAATTTAAGAATTTAATTTATTAAAAAAAAATGTGTTCTATCCAAAGAATGTATATTACTCCATCTCATGTATTTAAAAAACTTTTGTTTCTTCATTTTTCTCCTATATCTTCATATTGATTTAATAGTGTTAAATTTTTAATCCATTTTCTCCTATATCTTCATATTGATTTAATAGTGTTAAATTTTTAATCCATCTTCTTCTTTAATCTAGTTTTTTTAAATTTATCTAACAAACCAAATTGCAATCTCTTTTGTTGCAATGTCGAGAATACACTCTTCATTGTTCGAAAATCACATTTATCGTGTCTGTGATTACGAAACGTCATGAATCCTCTCTCGTTTCTCGCGACTTCTACCCAGAAGCTCGTCTCTTTCGCCGCGGAAGAGAAAAATAATGAGGCTAGGATTCCGGAAACAATCGTCGCTCCGAGTATCTCACGTTTCTCCTTTAGGAATAGTAGCGCAGGGTTTATTGTGCGGATAGGGGGATCGCGAACTGCCGTGACACCCTTAAACTCGGATTTCAATTTTTATAAAACGTGCATGACAGTTCATAAACGAAGCAGTTACCATTTCTCGTGAAGTACTGCCGAGTTGTCAACTGATCATCAGTTGGTTTTGCAATCGACAAGTGCAATAATGATTTTTCTACTGCGCGTGATATCATTTCGAAAAAAAAATATTATATGCAAATACGTCTAAATATTAACAGATAGCTGTATTTAATTCAAAGCGTGCACACATTCTTTTAAAACATGCAAATATTTAATGTTAGACGTGTGGAAATCGCATGTTGCGCACTTGGTGGAAAGGTCTAGATTGTGAAATGGTAGGTAACGAATCAACGAGCCGAAAACATTGGATCTTAGATTCCAGCTTTCCTTCGAAAGAAATGACTGCGATAGATCGTAGCCGTTCATCGATCGATAGGGTGCTTCATTGCGTTCGGGCCCAATGGAGAAAAGATCGCGAACGAAGCTATCGCGCGCGTTGTTTTGGCACAATGCTTCCGTATCTACGAAGTTCAATTTGGTAGAACGTGTTTCGATGTTGCACGAGCGGAGGGTAAGTCGTGAACACTTACAAAAGCTTCGCGCTATTTTACGAGGGAGTCGTGAGAGTACCATCGCGCCGGGAATGCCGGCAGTTTAAGTTTTGTTCGGCGCGCGCGCGTGTGAAAAGCGTTTATACGAAAGGAGTATAGACGGATCAGGTGTACGTTCCGCATTTCAGAATTTATGATTCCGCCGTGCGGTATTTTCACGCCTTGTTGGATTTCCGCGTGTCCTTATCTCTTGTATTTTTTGACGCGATGCTGCTCCGGTCACTCGTCGAAAGAAGATTGGCCGATTGCGGTAATTTGAAAGCGTAACGCATTATTTTTTACGGATGCGCATCGTGAATAGATTCCGGTGCGCGCGTGCACGTGGCACAACACATAGCCAATAATATCGGGAAATATTGTTCAACTACTGTGCTCTCTATGGGAATTGGGTTGAAAATAATCTCCCCGTATTTGTATCGCCAATTACGCGCGGATTATTTGCACGTGAAATCGGAGGTGCCGAATGACGCTTGTGGGAAATATTCAGAGAGCTTTTCTCTAACTCTCAGTTTGCGAATATGGTAAGTAGATTTGTCAATTAAATATTTTGGTACGTATTATTTATTGTCATATTATTATTTAATTCCTGTGCTCAAACTTTCAACCGATATTATAATCCGGGTATAAAATATTTGACTAATATCCGATGTCGGCATACGATTTTTCTAATATTTAACACAGTTCCTTATTTTTTTTATTGATCTCAAAAAAGTGTCAAAAGAATCACATATAATATACATATATACAGTACCGGCCAAAATTATATTATCTTTAGGTTTTTGAGTATAACTTATTTTAAAGTGCACGGATCTTTATCAAATCATAACGTGTTTTGATGGTAAGTATAACTTATTGAAGAAATAACTTTTCATCAAATAATGAAAACAATAACTTGTGAAAAATTAATTTTATTTGAAATTTTCAAAATATGTTAAATTTAATAATAAACTTTGAACCATTATTATAATAATAAATATTTTGAAAATAAATAACGAAACTAGTTATAACAGTAAAAAAAATTACTGCGACACGAAAAACAAAGAAAACATAAAGATGCGATTTTGGAAATTAATAAAAAATTCAAAAATCATGGTGTATTTTGTCAAATCTCATTACACTTCATCTACAAGATGTACCTCCTTCCAGATATCCACTGTAAAATTTTAGCTCATTCGATTTACTTTAACGAAAGTTCTTTGAAGAAAGAAAAAAAAGGTGATATAATTTTGGCCGGTGCTGTATAATATCGTTGCATAATCACGATGTTACACAACTTGAACTTTAAATGAACGATTGTCAGATCCATACTAGATCATCAGCTGTACAATTTTCGCACACAGCTATCCGCGATAATCGTTCTCCTCTTCGTACCGTGCTGTTACGAGATTGGATGTCTGCGCTATCTCCCGCGAGGTAGAAAGAAGGAAGATACTGTCGTCACCAGCCGGTCGAGCGAGCAAAATGAACTTTATCACACAGCTGGGATCTCCATTGGAAAACGTGAAGCGCGTGAGAGAAAACCTCTGTACCTCTATCCTTACTACCCCTCTTGTCCCGTCTTGTCATTCCTAAGGTGCTCCACTTTGGCTTCGCAGGGTCAGTCGATGTAAAAATATTTATCAACTGCGTGTTAGCCGGCTGCGGCGAACATACTTCGCGCCAGAGAATGTTAGCGGGTGCGCACTTGAATTTTGTAAAGTGCACTTAGTCGACAAGAGCTTTCTTTACCGGGCGTGTCGGCGACTTCTCGGAATGACTCCCTTTCATTTCTTCCATGGACCCTCCTCTCTCTCGGCAGAAAATCTATTTTTCTGCGATAGAACCTCTTTTTCTTTTGTTCCCTGTCTATCTATCTTTATCTCATCTCACCGGGAAAGGGTAACGTTGAAGCAGACTTGGGTAAAAAGCCGCGGCTTTTCAGCGATAGTTATCAGATCTGAATTCAATTCAAGGCAACGAGAAGCGCATCGAGGAATGCGCCTTTTCTCTTTATCTATGTTTCGATGCTCCAACATCCCTGTCCCGGAATCGAGAAACAATGTCGACGCTCTACGCTCGAAGAACTCTCGATCCAGTGACACAATGGCCTCGTACCGCCGTGTCAATGCTACTAAATTTTTTTTTTATAACTCTCCACGTATGGGAAATGAATGAATACACATACGATGAAAATGAAAAGAGAATACGATACGTCGACCGCGTGTCTGACCATGACGGATCGACGAGGATTCGATGCCAATCCAGCAATATGACGACGAATTGTCGTCGATTTCAACTGGGCTGTCTCACTTCGTAGATTGGTTCACAGATGTGCCAGAGATACGAATGCATTTATCTTGGAACTCGAAGGTCTCTGACTAATGGAAGCTTACACAGAATAACGAAATATTCGCAATAAGAAATGTACGCGTAAATTAATATTTTCTACTAGTCAAGTCGATCATAAAGAAAAAAAGAAAAAGTTAATCGAAAATTTAATTGAAAAATATATAAAGATAAAATAAAATATATAATAATTCTTCTGATGATTTCAAGGTATAATTGTTTTCAATATTATTATTATTGTTATTTATTATCTACTTTTTATATTATTGACATGATTTTCATACTTATACACTTCGTACTTTTTGTTGTTCTTTTCTTTTATTTATTTATTATAAGTCGTCCCTTTGACTGTGAAACTCGTTTTTCTCAGTCCGTCTTTCGCTGTCATCAGCAACAGACGTCACTCACATCTGCTCAATTCCTAACTTATGTTCGTGTTGCAATCTACGGCATAACTTGTTTTTTATGTATTACTGGACATTCTAACATGTAAGTCGTGAATTTCATATGTATTATTTACGCTCCTAAATTGTATTATTCCAATGTATCATATTTATAGATATTCTTGAAAAGGACCTAAATCTAAGGTCGAAACGTCGACGACACAATAAACGTTTAATTAAGATATCATTATTAGCCAGTTTGGAGTCAGTTACTGCCTTTTTCCTTTGGGTATAATTGTTTTCATTCTTATACATTTCTTATACATTCCTGTACGTTCTAATGTCGTTCACGCGGAATGTGCCGTTTATGCTCTATATTGCGTTTGCAATATGTAAAACATAACACATTGTGTATGTCTGACTAATGCGTGTAACTTTCGAGAAAAGTATTTTAAATTCGGAACAATGACTGCTATCATTGCCTTTGAAACGGTCACCTTCGAGCCGCGATCAACGAGCCAGTCGACTATTCAATGCTCATGCAAATATCCGTTGCATTTAGTCACAAATATCTCGAACGACTACCCAAGATACCGTTCTGACCGAGATATGCGTATCCGCGGGTTCCGCGGGACAAGAGCTACGAAGTGAGGAAGGGACGGAGATAAAGCTGGACCCAAGACAGAATTTACGCGGGATTTCGGAGAGAAAATAGAACTGGTATAAGTCACGGATATAAAGGTTAAACGAGACGGCTCTACCGGACTGGCGGAGTCGTTACTATTACTTCCGAGCCTCTAGGTTTTAGCCCGCGCACAGTTTTCGGGGAAAGAGCGATTCTCGCTCCTTCGCTTGTACCTCTTCTTATGTCTTTCTCGTTATCTACTACCGCGAGTTTCGTCTTCATCGTCCATCCTCGCTGATGTGCGCGGTAGAACCGGGTCAGGATGACGAAGAGGAAAGCATACAACGGCGACGAGGAAGGGGATAAGCGAGCAAGGGACGGATGCTCCAAGAGTCCGGAAACTTTCGACGAGAAGTACTCTTGGTCGGTGGTTTTTGTAAGACGAGGAGAAAAGCGAGCATATACCTTCGGAATATCCACCGTCCTCTTTCGCTATCGTCGTCGTTGCCCCATCTTCGTCGGGTGGCTACGCGAGAATTCGGCACCGCTCCAGTTAACAATCGCGATTAAGATCCTTCCGTGGGCACCACCGTACGAGCTGCGGACATTAGCGGGGAGATTAACGTTCGCTACGCTCGCCGTTACGAGCGCGAAAGCCGAGGGAGACGAAGGAAGCGAAGATCTCGTTTCCACGGGCGATAAACGAAGTATGCTCCAACGCGCCCGGATTTCGTTCCGAGAGGGAGACGACGGGTGTATTGGGATTAAGGGGATGTTGGCCGCGCGGTTAAGATGGTTTAGGAAAAATAGAACGGTCGTTTGTGCCGATAACGATGGCTGTTTTTATCGATTAATGCGTTAGTCTGCAAACCAGTATTTAATAGATTATCTTCAGTCAGAGAGGTGGAGAAAGGAATCTGATACGGGAGATAGAATTTCAATAATGTTAAGTACTTTGAATAAGCTTAGCTTTAAACACTTAATATTCATAATTCGAATTGTAAGAGAGCAACATTGTTCATTGAAACTTTTCTTGTCAAGATTTCAACGAAAAAGTTGCAATAAAAAAATTGCTCTCTATTATAAGTATATATAATTATAATAATAAGTAAAATAATAAGTATATATAATTTTTTATATATATAACCATTTTGTAAGTTATGCAAATTTCTTATTTTACAGAAATTTAAAATTTCTTTTAGTTTTATCATTTCCTAAATTGTCATATAAGATTTGATTTAAATTAATTAATAAATTTAAGAGATATGAATAATTATATAGCTTTAATACCATTAATGCGGTAAAGTGTTGAAATCAACTTTTATTTTATTTTTGTCTAGAGAAATGCAAATTTTATTATATTATTGTAGTTTAAAACTTTCTGTAAATTGTACATATTGTGGTAGAAAACTTAATTGAATATAAATATTCTTCATATATTTATGTTAAAGACTTCTGCTAAGTTTACATCCGCATTATTCAGAAGTTGTATCATTCTTCATAATCATAATATTATTAAAAGTTTTCATCCGTGCCAGAAGGCACTAGGATTTTGTACTCGTCACTGCCACTTGCAGTTTCTCTGGTCCATGAACGTTACGAATCACGAATTATTATTCATCCAGGCTGGTTACGAACGTAAACGACTTTATAGGGTGGTACGAAATCTCTGTGTTTTATGACAACCAGTAAAATTCTTCAGCTACCCCTTTTAATTCTTTCGACATCTCTGCCGTCAAGAGGAAAAGAAGATAAATTTTTTATTCTGTTACAAAAAATTGGAAAATTTATCAGGAAAATAATCGAGAAAATTCACTTTGCCAGTCAGTTGAAATGTGCCCACGCGTGAGCTTCGGAATCGATCGCGCGAGGTAGAAAAGGGCGATGGATGATGTGTTAATTTGCTGGAAAATCTGGGTAGGAAACAGTTTGTAAAAAGGAATAGAGTTAGTTTATGCGCTTTTCGTGGCGTGAATGCAATGCGTAAAGCACTGTAATACAACATTCTTGGTTTGTTGATAGCAGTTTGGCAAGGTTTTATACCAATATATAATCAGCCAACGATTTACTGATATGTAAATCGTTTATTCAAATGTTTGCTACAATCTTTGGAATATAAATCGGAGAATAATCGCACGCTGAAAAACAAAAACAACCCGAAAGATTTTGTTTGATATCGCAGCGATAGTATTGCGTTCGCGATTTCCTGCGGGCGAATATTATACATTGAGGTGTTTTATGATGAGGAAAAGAATCCTTCTGCTGTATATTAAAAGATCCCTCTGGATTAACGTTGAATGTGTAAAATCACGAATAACTTCAATATTCATGAACTTAGGCGTTTGAATCTAGCTTCAAACAAATCGAAATGACTTTACATCAAGAAACAAATGCGCGAGAAAGAAGGATGACGAAAACTTACGGAATCTCGTATTATAAAGAGAAAATTAATGTAAAATATTTACATACGAATGAACTATGTAGAACCGAGAATAAAAAATGCAATTTGACAGATAGAGAATAAATTACAATTCTCTGAATTGTGAACAATATACCATTAGTAAATGCAATTATTCATTTCGATAGTATCCTTGTAGCATTGAAAAAAAATATTCTAGTTGGACATTATACACTATCTCTTCTGGCTGGATATTATCAGATTTGTGAATTCTTTCATAAAATCATTAATATGTAAAAATTCGTCAAAAAATTTAAATTTACGTTACAATTTTTTTACTTTGAATCCTGTAAATCTGACATCATTCGGGAAAAGATCGAAAGAGAAAAGCACGGTAAATCTGATAAAAGAGACGTGGGAGATGAAGAGGAAATAGGCAAATAGGAAACGATGGTGCCAGCGGCAATGCGATATACATAGTGATGAGATAAAAAGGAGTAAGAGTCATATATTCCGACATGGTCAAAAGGAATATCTTCTTGGGTCGCGGCCGGTTGAAGTTTCAACGATGGATTGACATTTCATTTGAATAACGTTCATCCTGTTTTCATCGTTTCCCCCATGTCTTCGTATGCTCGGTGACTTGCTCCTTCGTATTCGTATAATCCTTCTCTGACTTACCACATTTTTTGAAAGCAGTCGCACGGAAGATATCCTACTGACAATGAGAATCGAATCCATTGTCATCGCCGTGCTACATCCTCGACCTTATTCGTAAGGAAAGTTATGTCAGAGCTAGATAATAATTGCCTGGTCGATGTGTCGTGTTCCCTACGAGGACATATTAATTGCTTTTTCCAACAAATCTGAGCTACAAAAAACCATTAATTTTTACAAGATGCAAAGAAGGAAAAATGTCCGGTGAATTTTATGATAGAAATGTTACGTGCACTTCAGTTTGATGTTAATATTAATACGTAACAAATAATATGAAATTTATTAAATAAAAAAAGCCTGTTATATTAATTGAATAATTGAATTGTAGATTATAAATACTAACATAATTTTTTTGTAGATTCCCTTTATAAAATGCGTTATCTTTGCACATTCAATTTTTGAATACTCACCTTATGTTTCTTAACACGTTGACTGCCACGGCAATTTGGTAAACAAGGACGAGATGACTCGTAGAGTCATAGGACGTGGCGTCCTAGAAAAGGACGCAATCTACGAGTTATCTCGTAGTCGGCAGTCAACGTGTTAAAAAGATGTCGAAAATATATAATTGACTTATTACCGCGTTGCTAAAAATGGCTCAAAGCAGAAATGTACAATTTGTAGTTTGTATGGATTGTTAATTGAAGTTGAATAATGTTAACTCACTAAGAATCTCACTTTTAAAGCTCATTTTTCCTTGTTACTCGTCGTTCTAATATCGAGCGTAATAGTTAATTAATCATTTATCTGTTACATTTGTGTAAGCTTATTTGTGACTTTAAAATCAACGACTATGTGAATTAATCCTTGATAAAAAAAGATTTTGTTAAATACGAGTTGCAAATTGAGTTAGAAAGTTGAGTTAGAAGACAGCACTCCTCTTAAGATAAGGTACTTTCTTTTTCGTGTAGCAGATGCATTCCACGATCCCGACATGTGTATACATACATATATAATATATACATATATACATATAACATAAAGATTATGTATTGCGTACACGTTTTCAAGCGAATCGTTACGATTGTAACACAGCCACTCCATTTCCATATCATTCGTAACACCTCCGCGAATACATGTCGCATTCGATTTTAATTTGGTTCGTTCGTACGTATTAAAAATAATATTGCAAATATTGTGGAAAATAAACATGTTCCATTATATAGAGCATATCTTTTGTAGAAAATATTTTTATATAAAATCGAGGGGGAAACTCTATTATACATGTACAATACGTTATATTGTAGTTTAATTACTTGCCGTGTTAATCGCGCATAATTTTTTCATAAATCATATTGCCGCATATCAAATTTATTGACTGCACAGGCAATTTTCCAAACGAGAAGCGTAGAGCGTCGCTGTATCACAAAGCGCGACAGCTCATTCGTTGAATAAACAAATGTACACTAGCGTGCTATGTGTGACTCACTATTGCCGCACTACGAAATGCCGATTAAATGCGCTTTCGATTATCCTCTTGCGTTTGTCGAATTTACGTTCAGCTTATTATAATATTAATTCATGCACAGGCCGCGAATTCGCGCCGGAGTTTTCTCACGGCTATAAATTCTGACTCGTGTCGCTTTCGTGTCTACTGAATTAATCCGGGTTTTACATTTCGCGATCAAACTACATTTATTCCCATCTGGGGCAAATGCACACAATGCTGAAAGGAGCCGAAGGAAACATGATACATTCGTGTTACGTAATTTGAAAAAAAAACTTTACATTAATTGCTGATATATATATTTCTCTTTCTTAAATAATCATATATATTAAAAATTCAAATGTGAATTCGCACTTGGATGCGTACACAGAGATGAAAATTTTCCACAGATTTACATAAGTCGCAGAGACATATGTCATGTTGACATATTGCATGCTAGAATAAAGTAGTGATTCACTCATGAAGAATCGTCAGCACATCTAATTTTTATCAAGTAAAATTTTTTAAATGATCAATAGTCCTGTGGAAGGGTCTAATGGTACATTTGTTAAGCGTTGGACACGAAATCTCGGAATGTGCGTCTAATGGTATACAACGAACAACGTCTTGATTGCGACAACTGCTATGAGTACGGTTAATGAGTCCAGATATTCCAGCCGTATGTCAGAAATTTTGATAGTGAGCCTCGCGCTCAACACGCACGTCCGGCGTGTAATGACCCTCGAAACGTGTCGCTGTCAAACACGACTTGACCTCCGTCGAGTGGTGGGTGACGGTCGAGAGGATGTAACCGCCCGGGATGATTCGAACCTGGGACGTGTGCATGATGCACGTGTGACACATGCAGCTTTGTTCGCCTGTATTCACCGCCGGCTGTATGAATCCGCGGCCGATCGGCCAATAATCGTTGGTCACGGGCTTATAATTGATTCAACACGCGGACTCGATCATCGATTCGCAGTCAACACTGGTGGACCAATTGTCCGAGCTTGGGCCACCGGCAGTTTTGCCCGACCTGGTATCTACTGCTGAGCCATTTATTATTGCTGTCCCGCACGATAAGAAGCACCCGGCGAAAATGACTTGGTGAAAATGGTTGTACAAAATGTATCTTGACTACATACCGTGAAATTTATATTAATTAAAAATTGATTAACAACAAAATAAAAATTTTTAGAATTCTCTAGCGAATATGATCCTTCAAGAAGTCATTGAAAAGATGAATGTGTCGCAGATATAAGTATACGCATTTTATAAGTAGATTTTGTAAGTATATGTGTACATATGTATTTACACGAAGCACTTTCTGCCGTATTGCAGCGCAGAAAGTTTAATTGCCTCGATAAGCCGTTCTGAATCGATAGTTTCGAAGCTATTCGAGCCTCGAGGTTCTTCTAGAAAAGAAGGGTGTGTATGAATGCTTTTTGTCGGTTTGCAGCGTGTAGATTCTGCAAAAAACTTCCCTGACTTTTTCCACGAGAAGAAAACCGAGAAATGCCCGCCATGAATCGCTCGTTCGCGGAAGAGCGAGGCTATCGCTATCGGCATTTCGTTTCGCGATCGCGATACAGTGAAAACGCGAAAGGACGAATGCGATGCAGTTGATGCTTTAATTTACGCGGTGCTATCCGTCACGCGGACCGACGAGAATAGTCGCGATGGAGATTTGGCATGCAAAGTAATTATTCGGCGGAAACTATGCGCAACGCGGCAGCCGCGGTGGCGGCAAACCGAACAAAAAAGTACTCGGGAACTGCTGACGAGCGGCAAAAAACCGACTGGGAGAATCTGCGAATACCCCTTTCGGCCTAGCCGGAGAAAGGAGGGAGCCTTCAATTTTCAAGCGAGATTTATGATGGCCGTTCGAGAAAATTGAACACGGACCCGGGAATCTATAATCTACGATGGAGAAATGGATGCGCTGGAGAGATAATAATCTACAGTGGACTTTATGTTGCCGATCAATAACGGCTATCGAAGATATTTACTCGGGGCAGAAGGGAAGTAGACCGGGGGAGGGGGAGGGGGAGGAGAAAGACGAACGTCATATCGATTCGGCGGACATTCAGGTATCAATTGGGGAACTTATTGAAAGTTTTAAGTGAATTTCATAATGCGGTTAAAGTTTGCCGCTTGAATGGCGGCGTTTGGTCTGCGGGAGACAAGTAATTTTCTCGAAGATATGGCTTTCAGTGCGAGGCCGCGTAAGCTACAAATAAATATCTCGCAGATGAGATCGACCAGAATTATGGCAGGTAATGAGAAAGCATAAAAAGTTTGATGGTGGAGGGATTAAAGACGACATCGACCGACGTATTTAATTCAGTGTAAATTGTCTCAGTTAAATTGTCGATGTTCGCGTATACATATCGTACACAAAAGTGTGGTTGCAGCAAACTCTGCTGTTTATAATCTTCCTCTAGGGAGAGACTAACGTTCAATTTAACCGAGTTTTTAATCTTGCAAGTTTAACCTAAGCTTTTTCTGATACTACTTCTTCCCACTACAATCCAGTATTAGCTCCACGAAGAGACAGCGATTTAAGCTTAATCGAATGTGAAAGTTTATATCAGTTCCAGCAGATAAGAAATCGAGATTTCTCCGTTAATTTTGCTAACTGCTAAAGGATTCCTTATCTGGAGCGTCACGATACAATGGGGAACAGCATATTGTCGTGACGTTTCGTCGTATCCAACCGATACGTACAGATCTTGGTACGAAGGATCGGAGTATTATCGACGCTCCGCTGGCTGTAAACCACCCCGCGGCACTATTAAGACCAAGACAACAATCCTCAGTTCCGGTTTCTATGATTCGAGAGCTTGTACTTCGGGGTCACGAGCGTCCGTGAGATCGTTTCGGCATTGTACACGAAATTAATAATCGTGAAGCGGATAATATTGAGATTTGCTCGCTGCATCAAATAGAAGTGCCTCTGGGCCTCGCATAATTGCTTCAGCTAAAGTACTGCTCCGGTCGTCGCTCGTGATCTTGCGAGATCCAACGGGATTTTCATTCTAATGCATGATATCAGGGTGCACTAGAAATGACTGGAGCGTAAATATCCTTCGTCGTAAATTCCAATATTCTCGAATGATGATTCTCGTCTTTGTCGAACGCTACTCGAACTCTTTATGTTACATCAAGTCACGTTAGTTACAAGTCATGCAATAAGTTTTTGGTGCAATTCTTTCACATATTTAAAGAAAGGATATGAGGATACTATAGACACCCCTTATGTAAAGAGAAATAATAAAAGAAATAACTGTTAATATTATTTTCTAAGTTTAATTTAAGGCATCTGTAATTAAAAAATATCCGGTGAATTTACAGCTGCACATACAAGTGACTTTGAATCTTTGAAACGATAATGTATTCTTTCATATTACATTAAATAGTCATTTAGTTGCGCATTATATTCTTTTCTTAAAAAATGTATTATTTATTGAAATATTCAATTGAACAATGGTTTTTTCTCTCTCTCTTTTTCTCTCTTCGGTTAATACGGCGAACAGACGTGTCTGGATAGCAGGTGTAATGGAAAAAGCAAAATTGATTTTGCCGGTGCAAAGTTTGACCGCGAGAATCAATCAAATCCTGGCACGTCTGATTTCTACAATAATTGGAGTGTGTTGGTAGGCTACAGTTATCCTATGCTACTAATGTGGCACCTTCATTCTTTGTGTTTAAAGATCAATAAATCAAATTATAAAATTCCATACTGAATCTAAAGTAAAGATCTCAGTGGCTGAACACATTTAATGATTTAAATAGTAATATTTAATATTTAACATATTAATGATATATTTAATTTTAACTTTAAATTTTAAAAGATGTACCAATTTTAATTATTCTTTAATGAACATACAATCATTGAGTCTGTATTATTCAAGAAGATATTCGTTTTTCAGAGAGTTCAATAACTGGTACAACCGGCATTATTTAATATTTCATTAAAATTTTAATTAATATTTATTGATTATTTTATTTCCACTCTTTTTTTGATCGCTAATAAACAAAAATTTTATAAACGTTAGCTTTGTTATAGTAATTATATTAATTATTAATAAAAATTGATTACTTTGATGTTTTCTTATTAGTTCAGTCATTGGGACATTATTTAAGTCCTTGTATAAATGTAACATACTTGACTTAATTCTTTCAAGTATGTTATTTATTAATTTTCTTTTCATGATATTTCTTTTCTGCTGATATATTTTTAATTTTTATTTTTTTTAACTTAAGTTTTACCTTATTCTTTCATTGTTATAAGAAAAGCAAAGAAATCTGAGTATTCGATAAAGATCTGCTTTGATCGAACATATAACTGTCACAGATGGCCTGTTTTCTATGGTGCGGAACAGAAAAAGGACATTGGCTGTCAGGGAGTCAATGTGCCATTCCGACGATTTTATTCTCAACCGCGATGAAAGGCGAGCCTCGAGCCATCTCATTAAGCTCACGAAACGTCCGTTTTTTTTTTACGCCTCTTCAAGGACGTAGCCTTTATCTCGCGAGGTTAGTACGACGATAAAAGCAACCCGCGCAGGACTCATGCCACCTGATTCGTCGTAGAAGAGTTGTTTAGAAAAGAAAGTACTTCGTTACGCGGACCATTGTAGTCGGCCCTTTTCAAGAACGGCGCCGTTAACGACGCCGTTCGTCGAAGGACTCGATACGGACTTTTGAAATCAGAAAGCAGCAATTGCTTTTTACGATGATTACATAGATAGACGCGGTTCGCATATACCCACGAATATTTTAAGTCGTCGCAAAAATTTCGTTGGTTTCTAACGTTGGTAAAATGGCGTTTGAATGGAAAATGCAAAATAGGTCCAAAGAGTCTCTATGATTCTCGCTTTAAAGGTTCAATAAAGATAAAAGAATGTGTTAGTTTTAGAATCGAAGATAAAAAATTAGCGACTTTTTAAATATACAATGATTTTATAAATAAGATGAGAATAAAGATATAAGGATTTAATATTCATTCAATTCATCTCCCATCAAATTCGAGGCAAGAGTTTTCAACATTTTATGAGAAGAGCAACTAATTTTTTTAAATGTAATAATTTAATATTGAATAACGATACATCTTCATTAAAACGAACAATTTAAAATTTTTAAATATGCGTACTTTCATTTTTTCATATTTCAAACAAATTTATGAAATATATTTCGAACATAAGCTGATTTTTTCGGATATATTGAATATATAATATGTATTCTTCATACGTACCGTTTATTAATTTCTCTCATCATTGCGCGTGCTTTTAGGCTTTTAATAAATCCTCGAATGTCGAAAGTATTTCAAATGCCGATACAATGCTGGTACGTTTCGTGCTGCATCGGGATTCTGAGAGCTGAAAGCAAATGATAAATAAATAATTGCAGTTAAAATGCATTGTTTACGGCAATGCCGCAAATATCTCTTAGTACGTTCAATAGTCTTGGAGGAAATTGCCAGCAGCGTGCACTTGCGCTTGCACGCTACATCGCCCGCGGCAAACAAAGTGGCGTACGAAGCGAACTTAAAAATTCCTGCAACGTTTGAGACGCGGGCGTGTAATGGACCGTAATTTCTCCTTACTACAGTCGATTACCTTATTGTGCACTTGTTGCTGCAGCCACACTATTTGTTCCCCAGCTGTTAGCATACCGCTAAAATAATCCCGCGATAAAACTCATCACAATTCTTCGGGGATCGCCGTTTTTATTCGCTTCGCGCGCGAATGTTAAATTAAACGGGACGGGCTTAATGGTTCGCGACACGTTGTAAAGCGCTTTTAATTCTTTACACCACCGCAGGAACAGTCGGATTACCATGGTGCGATCTAACGACGCGGTACATCCCAACGAACGTAAAGCATTCTAGTCGACGTTTGTTGTGGCAAATTCGGAAATTCTCGCAAGACGGCCTGACTGATAAATGAATCGTTTTTGAAAGTGCAAAATTCTGAAACTGAAAATTCGTTTAGTGTGCAATTTTTAATTTGCCGGTCGAGTGGGCAGGAAAGGGAAAGCACATTGTTCCGAGGAACAATTCATTCCGCGCACTCAGCTACCGTGGATTGATCGGAGCGAAACGGAGCCGAGTGTTCAGAGGAACAGTAAAAAGAGAAGATGCGTCGCTCAATGAACAGATCGAAGTGAAATATAACTAGCTGCGCGCCAAATGGTGCAGCGTTGCGCGTGACTTTTAATTTTCCACTTCGGATAGCAAACTCCTAGCGATGGGCTGCACATCACGATCAATATAAAGACGTTTTTTAGCTTCTTCCGATGAACAATGTGTAAAAGATAAAAACAGAGTTTCTTAATTAAAATGTGCTCTGATTAAAGATTTCCGGGAAAAATCGAATATTCCTGACGTAGAAAGCAATATCGTGAAACGACTTGGAGCATACGAGAAATGGAATTAATTTGACAAAAAATATGAATAACAGCATTTATGATATGAATGATATTTTATATATGGAAAACATGATTGATTAAAAAAAATGTAACGTATACACTGGAAATTGAGAGATTGCGAGAAAATATCACGTCAATAGAAATAATTGAGGTCGAGCAATAAATCAATTGCATGGCTATAGCCACGTAATTTATTGTCGACGTCTGGTATGTAAAAATAAATATATTTTAACTTGATGTAGGTATTCGATTTCAATTTGTTACGACCGTAATCTGTGACAATTATGGAAATTAACCCAGTAATTAACATAGTAGTTAAGGTAAAATTAAATTTATATATTATTTGTGCTGTATTTGTCCCGAAATTATGCGATACTTTACATGAATGTTATTCGTTGTATTTGACCATCATGCAATGTTACAGGTAAAGAGCATAATTAAATGGTCAGAAAATCTATTCTCTATATATGTATTTACTTCTCTCTTTTAATAAAGCTATAACAACTAACGGAGAATCATTATACCGATAGAAATTTATTTGTGAAATGTTTACGATGGAGGAAGAACCTTGTAAAATCGAGGGTATTGCAAAACGGGAAAAAAGACATCTTTTTCTTTTCCAAATATAACCGGTCGATGTTTAAAGCCCGCCGATGTCTCGATTCCGCTGTCCTCGCGATGTAGACGTCGTGATGTCACCTGAACAGACAGCGATCGAGGGGTCGTCGAGTTCTCGTGTCATGGAGCGAGAGAATGAAGGGAAGGCAGAGTCGAGGGAAGGTCGCGCTTCTTACACGATTTCTTACCAGCCTGCTTCCATTCGTCTTCTCGTTCCCCAGAGGGTTCGATCCCACGGCCGTCCTTTCTCTCGTGAAGCTCACCTTTTTCGATCTACCCTCCCGCCGATGCACGTCACCCGTGGAAAATTCTTACCGCGGGGAGAACTTCGGACTTGCAGTTTTCTCATTTGTTCACGTCCGTCGCTGAAACGGCATTTGGATAATTTCTCTTACCTCTTTAACCCGTGAAATATCTCGAGGCTCCTTCACGTTATCCATTGTCTCATAGGTCATCATTAGTTATCGGGATTATTAATTCGTCATTCACGATATACTTGAACGCTTCAATAATTACAATTATTTTAATTTAATGTAGTTAAACGAAGTGAAACTATGACGTTATTGAAGGTGCTACGACGATAAAAGGTGCAAAAATTGATTGAATAAGAATAATTACTGATTTTAATAATCTGCGATATTCGAGGACAATTGAATGCTTTGTAGTGTGCCTCGTGAGCTTTTCGCTATTTTATTTTTAATAAATGATCCTGGTAAATCGTAGAGAAAACAATCGATAAGATGGGACCGCAGTATTGCTTGTAAAATAAATGAATATGTTATCAGACATTTGGACATGGAGGAACATAATAACGAGTCTTTTATGATAAACGTACTGCTGTTTATATATTTCGTTTGGCTTCTAATGACGTTGGCTGAAAGAAAAGTAATGAGAATGCGGATTAGTATTACTGCATTCTCTACACATTCTCTTTATTATTCTGAAACGTATTATTTTAATAAAATAAAATAATAAATAAAGCTCAAGATAAAATGATATACCAGGCGACATTGCAAGTCAAATGAGTCAACATTCTTTGAGCAATTACGTCACGTATTAAGCTTTGTAAATTTTGCATGGTTATTTTCTTTAATAACGATACGACAACAAGAAGCATTGGATAAGTTAACGAAGCGCGATCGCATTGTTAATTTGTCCATTTGCGGTAAAGGAGTACATTTTCGACTGAGTGGGGAGAATGATACTTCGCATACGATGAATTAAACGAACGTCGCCGCCGTAACATTACAAGGACTATTTCGAAACATTGATCGCGTATCGAGGCCACGTCGACTAATTTATCACCGATCGTTTATCCTGCAGAGCCAATTTGTCGGACCGTCAATTACGAAACAATCGACGACCAATTAAGCAATCGCTCCGCGAAATCAATTGATAACACGTTGGCGTAAGGCATGTGGATTTTTAAAGCTACGAGACTTTTTGTCCGTTTGGCTCTAAACGGTTTTACTTATTGCGTCCGATTGTCTGAACTTGATTACGGATACGTCCGGGCGCGTGTTTTCCCGATGTGTTCCGCCTCGCTAATTTCGTCTCTAAAAAAAAAGAGAACACGAGAACCGGCGAATGATTGGATAATCGACTTGTGGAATAACGAGAAATTAATCCGATAACCGCTACAGGAAATGATCGGGACCAAAAAAATTTATGAAAGCTACTTACATTTATATAAACAATTGTGTATATTTAATTGTCATTGTAATATGAGAACATTCTCTCTTATGTGTTTTTCCTATAGAGTTTCTTATTGGTGAAAGATTGTTGAGAATAGAAAGAGAATATCATATTTTTAAATTTAATATTTTTTAATTAGCGATTTAATTATGCAACCGTGTGACGTTATGCAATATATATTTCACTGTGTATAATTGTACAAAGTGAAATTTTCCACGAAAGCAAATCGAGGATGCTGATTAAAGAGGAACTCAGAGGATAGTGAGGCAGAAAGAGAGATAGGAACTTCGGTACGCTGCTATATTTCTGCGTAATGATCTATAAATTTGCATGTCAACTAGCAGGCTTATCACACTTCATGACTTATCTAGCATATTAAAATTCATTTGGACACATTATTCGCTTCGGTACAGAATAATAAAGTGAAAAGAACCATAAATTTATCCAAATATTCTCACAACCTTATACAGACGTTCAAAGAAATGTAAAATTGTACATTGCACGGGTAACTCGTGTTATCGCAAACAGTAATACAAGAAATACTCTTGCAAGAAATCCTCATTGAGTTGTCCGCCATCGAATCCTCCGATTGAGTTGTCTGCCATGTGAAAAACGCATGTGTGTTACCGTTTAATTATTTTTGTCTTATTTATTTATTTATATGTACTTGACAATAATTAATTAAGCATATTTAATATAGATTGTCTACAGATGTGTCGCACGTCTTTGTTTCACAAATGTATCTTCCTCAATATGTATATCTTAACTTTTCCCTCCCTAGTTACTTTTCTTTGTCAGATTGATTAAGAGAGTCCCGTCAAGGTAGCCAGTAACTTTAGTAAGGCAATAATTCTGCCAGTTGCAAGTAACGAGTCTTGCACGTCTAGTATAAAAGGAAATAAGATCCTTTTATTTTCCGTGGTTCTCCGTTTATGAATTTATGCTAAGATCGTCAACATGGTCGACTTTCACGAAAAGAATACTTGAGAGTGCATTGATTCTCAGAATTGTAAAAAGAAGTTTTCTGTTTTATGACAAAGAGAGATAAAAAATCATATTACATTTTGAGACAGGAAAATACTCGGAAAGAAAAATCTGATGTATAAAATAATACACAAATATACAAATAATAATATCTACTTTAATTTGTTTGTTATGTAAATCTGTTATTGAACGGCATGTGATTTCTACGCGCTTAATTACCTAAAGTTATTCCTATGTTATTATTAATGCGTGTAAATTATTACTACATGTAGAGTATATATAATAAATATTATCAAATAAAAATAATGCTTACAAGTTATAAGTTTCAAAATTTTAATATTACTAAAAAGTATTATGAATTTTTTTTTCTTGAAATAGTGTAGATGTATTCTGTATAGTCAGATGTATTAAAATTTTGGTAGTGAAGTATACGACTAAAATGGTTTTATGGACCATTGTTCGAAATTGAAGCGGAAGAACATATAAAATAACATATAAAATTGTTTTGAAATCCGGATCACACGAAAAATATGCAAATCGCTGGCTTATGTGTTCTCCGAAGAGCAGTTTAAGATTGGATTTCTTTATCTTGAAAATAAAATATTGAATGGGAAGCTACATATACATGTGTATGGTGCGTACATGCGCGCGCGTGTGTGTATATATGCACACGTATTTAATTAGAAACATATCTTCCGTTACGTTTCGTTATCGTATCGAAATTATATGTCAGATCGTTATATTGATTAAACATAATTATACTTGATTAAATGCAACCCGCATATCTCTCCGCAATAGGATAATTCTATCATAAATATGAAACATAACGCATGTCATATTATGTTAAACAGATGCAATTTACATGCTGCACATATGGTAATAAGCTAAATAGAGTAAATTTTACAAAGCAACATATTATTTTGTCATAGGAGAAAGAGGGATAATGATCGACGTTTCACAAACCGCTGTATTTATAACATATTATTTTAATGTCAGGTACAATAATACTTAATGCTACTATAATTAAATGCAATTTTTGCAATATTCACGGTTACCATCAAAGTTATTTCGAATTTATTCCTTTCTTTCTCTTTCTCTCTTTTTCTCTCATTTTGTATTTGATCATAAATATTTAGTCAAGCATCAACCAGTTCTTTAATTAGCTACATGACTTATCGAGACTATCATTTACCTTTTTGTGTTCTTTTTCTGACATAATTAATTAACTCAATCGATAAACTCAAAATTCGTTATAAGGTGTACTCAACAATAGTACCAAATTAATCCCAGCAGGACTCATTTCGCCGAGCTTCACGCTAATAGTCCGGCAGTATCGTATAACACCGTCATAAATTAATCCCGGATGGTCGTTACGGTACCTTCGAATGGTCTATGGCCACGGGGACATGATCATAAACGGCATATCGTGACGTACACACCCCCACGTGCATCTTTGACTAAATAAACACGTCTCAATTGAAAACGTTCCATCAGTTGAAAATTATAAGTAGTAAGAAAATTATAAGTATAAATAGTAAGTAATAAGTACGTACGAAGCCGCGTGCTGTCTGTGTTCGTCGATTTTAAATATTAAAGGTATAAAAAACGAAAGCAAAAATCTCAGAAAGCTCAATAAAAATTGTGTTGCAAATATCGATGATAAGTGGAAAGTAAGCAGTGATGGAACTTGTGACTAACATTGCAAAACGGTCACTGCTGGCAATACGCCATTATTACTGCTATTCGCCATCACATAGAGCTAAAATTGCAAGTACGAAATCACAGTTGTCGAGAATTCCGCTATAAAATATTGGTTCGTATAGAGAAAATACAAGTCAGAAGCTATCACTCATAACGATTGAATGTACACGCGGATATTGCGTGCACGGCAAGATGATCGAATACAATTTGAATATATTGTATGCATTGCGAGCTGCGATGATGTCGCCAATTAAGAATCACGCAATAACGTACAACCCGATGATAGTTCATATTTTTGATGAGAACCGTATCGTTTGGTGAGCAAATATTTGCACGGTGCGAAACATCGATAGCATGTGCATTTATAACATATGTGGTGTTGCACTTCACACACATATGATATGATCGAATAATAACATTTTCGTGATAAAAGAAACGAGTGTTTCTTTTTGAGATTACGAGCCTCTACATTAATATGCTAGAAATCTCGATTTAAATTTACATGTCATTTATACAATTCAAACAATTTAATTTTTATTACATGTTACCGTAATATATTATCATTTTTATTTATATGTATATATATATATATATATATATATATATATATTATTGTATTAGAGTTATTATAAAGTATTATAAAGTAAAGATTTTTCAAGTTTCAAAATTTTAGATCAGAAAATTTCTTTCTTTCTTTAAAAATGCTATACTTACAAGTATATATTAGATTATAATGTATTTGCTAAATCTTTTTTACTTAAAATGTTTAATTAAAAAAAACGAAAATAAATCATTGAGTCGGACAAATACATTATTCAATAATATTCACACTCTTTTGCGCTCTCCAGTGAGACAAGAACGATTAAAAGTGAACGATGCCTGGTTTTTCCCCGGCCGAAACACAAAGAAAGGGGGAGATAATTTGCGAAAAAGTTTCCGGCTGAAGGTAAACATAAACGGCATTCTACATATAGCAAACGGCAAACAATTCCAAGAGAACACCGGTGGGCCGTTTGCATTACTACTCCAATCCTCTTGAATCCATGGAGTAAGAAGTTCAGCGATATCTTGAAACTCAAGGGAAATATGCTTAGCGGGGAAACAGTAATCGAGCGACGAGACAGAACTAGTGACTCCTCGTCCTCCTCAGCGTATCGACATTCTTGTTGTCTTATATCCTCTTCTCGATAGTGGCATTCCACCTTTGTCGAAAATCAAGTCGTTCAAAACTTTTTATGAGTCTTGCTATCGAACGGTCATAAATGTTGAAGCTCCTAATCAATTTGGTAGGAGGTAGAAACCATGCTTCAGAAAAACGCAACGGCTAACAATAAGTGAAACTTTCCTTGTGGTTTTCGCTAAATTGCTTATCGACTCAGCATCTTTTTCTACCAAATTGTGGATAGCCGAAAAGACTCCAGATAGTATGTGATGGTTCATTTATTTTTTATATGTGTTTCTCAAACGTATCTAATGTTTTATTTTAGGAAATGTTATTTTTGAACGTCATAGATTCAACTTGATAACAGTTTACTTAATTAGAGCGAAATGTTATCAAGTGGAAATTATTGAGTGCACAATACTCGTGGCCGGTAATTTTGGTACCGTAGGTCGTACTTCTTTATCTGTCAGATATTATATAATAATATTTAATTTTATAATGTATAATGTATCATCGTAAGTATATGCGATTTAATTGATTGTAAACAATAATGATGCTAAATCTGGAAACTTGATGGAGCGTTGGAGAACATTTTGCGAAAATGTTACGGAAGTTTTCTTTACGTAGTCGCGTAAAGAGAGTAGCGTCAACTTCGCGACCGAGGAAAGCTATATTTTTATTTTCGCAAGTTCGTAAAACGCGGAGTAAACTGCCATCAAAGCCACGTGAGATAGGCGTGATACGAGAAGCCTCTCTAAGGAGTAAACTTGAAAAGTTTATTTTCGAGCAGAGGAAGAGGTGTTCGTCTTCCGATTTTGCTATCGGCGATTGGAGGATAAGACGCGAGGTTTTGGTGACAGACGCATTCGGGATTTTGTTGGTGAGAGAAAAGAGAGCAAAGAAGACGCGAGAAAAAGAAGACAAGCGCCAGTATTGTATGCACTTGATAAGAAAACAGCGAGAATAGCGATGGACGGGTGACCGAAATGGCCAGTTGCCAATTCCATCGCGCATTAGCATGGGGATGGAGTGTGATTTGTGAGCGCAGTCACCGATCGTGGACGCGCGCATTTTCCGATGCACTACAAGAAAAACGCGTGACTCCGCGTTTCCTACACACGGACAACAATAACGAAGTTATACTGGCGCGCTGGATAGATGGAAATGTGTAGCGAGTGAGCAACGGCGATGATGCCAACGTCGGGCTGCAGACCCGACAAACGCATCAAGAGCACACACCGAGATTAACCCGAGGAATTTATGAGCTCTTTCTTTTCGCATGAAAACATATATCGACTTGCCGAAATGCTGCGAGAGAGCCACTCTTGAACGAGCGAAAAAATCACTACTACCCCGAATACGCTCCCCTGGGAATGTTGGGAGAATGTATGTATGTCGCTCTGGGTAAAAATGCTTTTGACGATACGCAAGCTTTGTATTGCTTCGCGCGATGTGCATAATGCAAAAAGGATTGTTATTATAATGATGGAGCATTTCTGCAAAACGTTTTCTGGAGAATTTGTTGTTGTAAGTATTCCTGTGCATGGATTAAACACTGCAGACACTGCTATGATAGTTTTGCTGAAAATAAAAATTGCCAGGAAAAAATGAAGAAAAAATCAAGTGACATGCAGCAAAAGTTGCCTATTGAAGCACAATCGAAGCAATGTTCAATTTTATGAAAAAAAAGTGCTATGATACCTTTTGATGTTCACCTTTTAACAGAGAAAACCGATAAAAACGTAGAGTAAAACAGAAAATTTTCAAAACCTTCCATCATTATAAAGTTCCGAGTTGGAAGTTTTTAAATCGAGAGAAAATTTTTATGATGCAATGAAAGGATTTAGAAAGTAAGAATACCGCACTTTCTAATCGTGCGACAGTTACTCGTGGTATCTTAAATTTAATTCCAAAGTAACGCCTTATCGAGACGCGCGGCAAAATGAAAAAGTCAATAACAGATATTTCCTCGCGTGACAAACATAACTTATGTGCACACTTTCCCGGGACACGGATGGGAATGCTAGCAAACGCATATGTAAATGTAAAGGAAAAAAAAGAGAAAAAGGTCGCGGAAGGGGATAACCGCGAAAGGAGAAGAGAGAAACTCGAGCGTCACGCCGCCTCGAGAAACCCAAAACGATTGGTATGAATCCTGTATCGCGGCCTACTATGAAGTCTCGTCATGTTCGGCACGGAGCATGGAAGACGTTGGGAAAAGGGGGAAGGGTGGCATACCAACGAGCACCCGCGGTAACTCGTATCGTAGACCACACCGGGGTGCCCATTCCACCATCCGTTGTCGTCTCCTCCGTGTCCTCCAGGATGCGGGAAGGATCCTCGCGAGCGACAAGGAAGAGGATTCGCTAGTCTGCTCCATCTTACACGCTGGCTTAATATTAAAACCCCTTATATGTCTTCCCTGAACGTTCTGCGCTCCACCGACGGCATAGATTTACATAATAAAAGAATGCGCCAATAAGAAAACGGGACGATGCGTTCCCGATATCGTCCCGTTGAGATGCTGATGCGCTCCCGATACCATCCCGATGAGATCTATTGCAGCATCTAAGATTGAAACATAATTAAACTTATTAACAGTGTCAATCGATCAATTTTTGTTCACGTACAAAAATTCTTTTGTCAATAAAGTTTTGTAGTAGAAGTATGTAAACACAAATTCGAAATGTACATACATGTGAAACGATGATTGAACGAACTATGGAAAGTGTCTGTTTTAAAGATTAGAAGGGCTAACTTCTCGCATCTCTTGGATGTTCGAATCTCGCAGCATTCGCACCATGCGATCATACTTTTTAAAAATATTGGATATAACGCTGTAGTTTTACAGTCAAGCAAGAAAGAGATAAAATTGAAATTATAGTAATATGTAGTATAATATATGTTATTACAAAACGCGGATAAAACGATGAATTATACATGAGAAAATCATTAACATTCAAGTAGTTTGCCTATTGCGCGTGTTTGTTGCAATACTGTCTGCACGTTCGGAATTCTCGTGGTGCTCTGTAACAGAAGAAAAAAGTATAACAATCAAATTCGCGGCAAAACAGAGAATGCCGTGATGGGGAACACTCGCGCTCTGTATGGGACTGCTTTCTCGAATATTGGAAAATGAACTGATCCGTTTCATTTAATTTGCTGGCTTCGGATCAATGCGTACATACGTTAGATTTGCATCGAAATGTCAAATGCGAGCAGGAAGATGGGAGAAGTTACTAAATTAAAAGAAAGTTCTATACGTATAAAATATTGCGGACAATTATATTTTTTGTAAATCACTTTTCAGTGATAAAAGTGATGAAAGTATTGTCCTATCACCTATTGGTTTGCGGTTTACCGTTCACTTCTGATAGCAGATGGTTATTGAACTGCCATCATGTTTTCAAAATTCTGTGGAAAATTTGTTAAATTGGAGAGTTTGTTTTCGATAAAACTGCGCCATATCCGAAAAAGAAAACATGCTGTATTTTGATCGTTATATAACAATCATATTTATATCTCAACTTTTCAACTACACGTTAGAGCAACGAATTTTCAAAATCCAAATGCAAACTTTCCGCTCGTTAATGCGCTTCTACGTTGAACGTTGAAAAAGACGGGCTAAACTGTCCCATTTAATTCACGCCGAGTCAAATCGATGCGGAGAGGGTGACAGGTGCACCCGTGATGAAATTTCGAGCGACGAGCGCGCAAGCCACGACAGCTGCTGGAATATAAATTCCGCACGATCGTTTCGTGCCAGTGCGGCGCAACATCCTACGTGTGCTAAGCGCGAAAGGTCTAGAGCCGAACCGCCATTGTCCGATCGTGGCAGCCTCTGTGCCTGTGACAGCAACTGCGGCGGGCTCAGTGACTTAAGGGATTACACGATGCAGGATTATATGCCGCGCAAATAACTCAAAGTGCCGGATAATAAATTCCAGTGGTACGAGCGGCTTGTCGCGCGTGACAAAATGCGTAGAAGAAACACGATATTATATTGGATCCATCCAAGGATGGATCGCGCCACTCTACAGATTCTTCAATTTAAAGTTTTTCTTATTTTCAAAAACAATTCAATTAAATCTCTTTCCCTCGGAATTTTTTCAACGAAAGACATTTTAATATACCAAAATGCGAATAAAAATGCCATTGCACAAATACCAAAATTAAATTGGAAATTAAATTTTTTTCTATCTGCGCAGTTTAATTTATATTAAAGTGTGTTTGTTTGTCGCTCAAAAATCGCTCGAGACGGTTAAATCTATATCAAATCAGTCGTAACGATCTATTGGAGAGTCATAGTAAAGAAGGAAAAAATTAATGAAATATGCGTAAACAATAATTCTACTCTATTGCATTTTAAACGTACATTTGTTGGGCAGAGTAAAATTGCATTGCCGCTCCGTTTCTTTCTTTTAGAGATGATATTTGATTTACCATTCATAACTCTGCACGTTGCAAATTCCAGCCTTTGAGGATTTATTGTGTTAATGCTTGTTACGGAGATTCGTGTGCACGTGCCCGTGCCACCCTCCATATTCCTGTAGTGATATTAACGTGCCTTCCTGGGAAATTTTTTTCGCGTACCGTATGTACCGTATATACCTATACTCGTTTGCCGTTCGTGAACTATTGAAGAGTTGTTACGTTGGTATGTTTGTTATTAACTTCTGATGGTGGCCTTTGAGAGACATCACCAGCTCTCATCGTGTTTTAATTACAGCGCGGGAAGTCTGGGTATATTCTAGCTAAATTGCATTATGCGTATTTAGAAGTTTCGTTATCAGATATCTAATGTTTATTAAAGGTGATATTTCACTGGTTTGCGTGCACTTCTAGCTGATGATAATTCGATATACAGAATCTACGTAACGTGATTAATGTTCTAGTGCAAAAATCGGTTTTCCTACTGCGACTGCGCGTTGTTATTAAAGTTACGCGATCAGCTACTTTTTCCTTAATAAAATATAATTTCGTCCTTTAATTTGATTAAACTTGCAACGCACTCTTTTATTGTTTCTTTTTTCGAAGAGAAGTAACATTTTTAAGTTCGTTAAAGGATATATAATCAAGCTTTATTAAAATTTCTAAATTGCAATATGCTTTGTAATAAACATTATACGTATGTACGTATATATTTTTCTTTTAACTTAATTAAAAATTTCTTTGTTTATAAGACATTATACAGTATTTAACATTCTATAATACTATCTTCTATACGTATACTTGATTCCGTTTATAATTTAGATTAAATACAAAAAAATTTCTACGATTGTGAAATATCTCAAAGAAAGGACGTTTTTTTCACTCGTTCGATTAAATGATTTATTTTCTTGCGAAACAATGTTACACTATTACGTACTATTATGGAGTTTACGTACTTTCGCTTCGAAAATTGCTTCTTCCTCGCTACTCTTCCCGTAGACTCGTCGTTGTCGAAAGTATACTTAAACTACCGAGCAACTGCTCCCAGCACTTATAATTACTTTCCGCCAATTAATATCCTCTCGAATTAGTTCAACAACTTGCAAACATTTTGTATATACTGCCGCGCTTTCTCCATCGCCCTGTTCTCTCATTTATTCCGCAACCGACTGTCTACTATCTCGCATTCCACCCGAGAACTTCCGTTCACACGTTCGGTTCAATTTAGTAAAACGATCAGCAGGAGACGCTGAAAACACCGAGACGGTGGATGCACGAGCTCATTTCGAAGAGAATTGCCAGCGACTCGATAAATATGGAATGACGTATAATCGAGAGCATCTTGTTTAGAATATTGCCATCGGACTCGCAAAATGTTACGCATTACAGGAATAATTATTATTAATTATTGAATGTCATTATTCCAGTCAATATAAAGTCGAATGCAATCTACATCAATTATACGTCACACTCTTTGCATAATGTTAATATCGCGTCGGTAATTATTCAAACGTGATGATATTATTGATCGTAGCTGTTTCGGTAAAATAAATAGAATAGGATGTATCCAGCATCATCTGATAAAAACAAATAAAACGTAAAATAGAAGTATAGATTGTGTCGTCCAATCGACTGCGATTGATAGATTGCACGCGTTTCTCACGCGTGAGTTGATTATTTATTTATTTTTCACAACATAATTTTAAACATTATTTGATTTTCAAATAATGCAAGCGTTCCAATTTGAGCAATCCCAGCTTCTAGCTTCAAAATTGTTATTTTCCGTATATAAATATACGCAATGTATTGCATTCGTATTTTATATCAATAATCTTCAGTAATTTATCGAAGCATAGTCAATAGTGTAGTGAAGTACAGCGTGATACATTCTGGATTTGGGAAATAAATTCCACATAAGCGTTTCTCGCAACACTTTGTTGTATCAATCAATAAATTAGATTTTCACAAATTCGCAAATTACTGTTCGAAGAATCGAGAGAACATATTTAAATTATAATATACATATACATATGTAGATAATTTCTCGTGTATCACTCTGCTGAAGAAAGGAAGTGTTATTATATAATATTTACGACACAGTTATTGATTCTTTTGCTTTTCCATTTCGCTAAAACGGAGCTCGCACGAACATCAAAGATTACGCGCGTAATAATACCCTCCTAATTCCAAAGGAAAAACTTTTTGCTGGAAACTCCGCGCGGTTTTATTGGCTTCTTACCCGTGTTAATATCCAATTATCGCCATGCGCAAACTCTAGTCGGTTGAACTTGCCGGTTGCGGTTGTGGAGGATACGTTTGCAGAAACTTCATCGACGTACAGAAACCGCGAGTGCGTGAGTTCTTGGTGTATACGCGCGTAGTGGTGCAGTCGGCCACAGCGTAACCCCTTAGGCTGCGCACCGCCACTCGCATCTCTCCTCTCGGGCATCCAATACCGGAGTCGTGTTACCTAGGACTTTGTTAATTCAGAATTAATACCTCGGCCTGTGCACCGTATTCCAACCCGGACTTGAATCCGCAAAGGAAAGCGCGAGTCGGGTTTTGCGAGATTTGCGAGGGTCTGAGTGATCATTAAAGGCGGGTTCATTACGCTGTACGGCTGCTGTGTGAGTTTAACGCAAGAACGGGGGAGAAGTATTGATTTTAATTTATGCGTTTTAATATTCGCTATGACCACTCACTGTAGCGTGATATTGTGGAATAGCAAACGTTAAGTGAAAGATATTCCACAACACAATTTCTTCACATATCTCTTCCGTAAAGTTTCGTATTCTTAAAATAGAATCGAATTAGAAATTTTTAATGGTAGAAATGTTGAAATTTTTCAACTTCACAGTAAGATATATATGTAAAAATACATTTTATAATCGTTATAACATAGTCGTAGTATTGTCATGTTTTTGTAAACTGTCATGTGTTAGTAATGAGATAAACGTGAAGAAATGTATGTTAACAAATAAATTTAACATAAAAATGTTTCTCTGTAAGAAGGATAGTCCGTAAATTTGTTATTCGCACATTTCCTCGATGGCATATATATATTTTTGTCTTCTCAACACAATTGCTCTAAAGAGATATACGGGAGCAATCTGCAGAAAAGAAGTCCATCCTTATCCGTAGGAACAATTCCATCACGAGGAAAGCACATCTTCCTTCTCCACACTCATACACACATACACACACGCAGACGCACACGTACACTGTTTACAATGCAGATAAAAATCTATCGGCCAGTGTTCTTGTTCCACATTCGTGTAAGCTTTCATCGCGATATACCGGCGAAGAAAGAATACCAAACTTTTATTTTATCTTTTTTCATGTTTTCTCTTCCACCTCTTCTTCTTGCCCCTGCTGTCTTTCCTTTCCTATTATCCTCGCATCGCTAATTTTGGTCGTCGAAAAGGACAACCAACTGATAGACATTTTCCACATAAGCTCACTCAGGAGAAATTAATGCGCATCAGCATTTTCTTCACTTTCGCGAAGATTACTGTTTAAATGTTAAACAGCGCTCCAGTGATAGTTTTAATTAAAACTGATTTTATTAAGTTAAACTATATATAGCATGTTATTAGCATAGAAATAAATTCAAATATAACTTTACAATATATATGAATATATACTATAAAATTTATCGTGCAAAAAGTTACTGTATTGCTTTTAATATTATGATAAATTACACATACAAGGATAGAAATTATTTATTATACGTGAATAAAATGGCTATGGATAAAAATGTATGTTGTGTAAGAAATGGCTAAATAATATCACTATTTGATTTAGGTATTTTATTTCGACAGACAGACACATTATCATCTCCTTCAGTTGTTCTGAATTTCTAGCGTTCTCCCTTTTAGTTCACCACAGTCATCGTAAATTTTGCAGGACGTCAGTAATGAACCTAACACCTTGCCGTAGCATTAAATGAGATTACATGAGATTGCGGCCGGGACAGGCTCGGACAAAATCAAATTTCTGCTGAAAGGACCGCTGTGTGTACCGATAGTAACCGCCAGAATCGGAACAAGTTTAAAACGAACAGCTCGCTTGGGTGTCATAATTTTCAAGCTCCTCTTCCCTCTTTGAGTAAATATTGGTTTCTATTCATTGTAAATTTACTCTCTATTATCGAGCTCGTGACATATCTATTCTAAAGTGTACGATGTTAGGACGCGATTTATGCCTGACTCTATAGCCTCCTAAAAGCGAGCGGTTAACGCGGTCTGCCGAGCTCTTAACTCGGAATTACTATCGGTTTTGTTAGTACGCTTTATTATTAATACGCAAATTTCGATATGATGAATAATGATGAACAGCGACACGTGATGAATAATCATTCAAATGGAAATTATTGTAAAACTTTCACTATTTTCATTTCTCTAAAATAATCATTTAAATCATTGTTAATCAATGCGTTCACATTTAAATACTCACGTTTAATTGAAATACCCGAACAAACGTTACCAAAATACGGCGATCGTGAATTCATAATCCGCATGCTTAATTAAAAACAATTCCAACGTGCATTTAGTGTATTTTTTTTTCTTCGATTCGACAATCCGTCTCTTCGGATATCGAATACACATCGCGTTGAATCCAATCAAACCAACACGAATTTTCAATAAATTTGAACAAGCTACACGCTGAGCTAGCGTGATTATGTGTTATTTCCGTTACTTCATTCCGTGATTTACTTGATTCCGTGCTAACAATGACGAGCACCGCACAATATAAACATTTGTTCGTTCGGTAACATGTCGCTAGTGAATCATCGTTTACGTGACATTTTCAGCTTTATTTCTGTAGGATTCCCTGTACGTCGCAAGCCGTAGGTGATACGGGTGACCGGAGCGCATACCATCGGCCTCGCCATAATACGAAAGGCGAGTTACGGGGCGACTTCGTGCAAGGGAGTCAGCGCACGCTAAAATATTCCCAGACCGGTTTAGTCCACGTGCCCGGCTCCCATTGTTTATTACATCCCGGATGCGTTGTTTGCTGAAAAAGTTCGCCGCCATGAATCAGGCCGCTGCCAGCGACCATTGTTACCGCCGTACTTATCCAGCGCGAGAACGGAACGATGCATTCTCCCAGTCTTCATGCTTCTCTCATTTCGTTTTTCTTTTTATTTTAGACTGTCAAGAATCTAGAAAGCAAGGTTAATAAGCGGAATATCCTGATTTAATTTCTATCATTCGCAAGCAATATGATCGAGGACCGATGCTCGAAGGTTGTTGACTACAGTGACAACGGAGGTGGGCGTTTATTAAAAAGAAACGTGGTTTTTCGAAAGAAATTCAAGAGATGACTTCTCCCTTTCTCGTTTCCGAAGAACTTGAACAATTACGAGAGAAGGCTGGAAAATTAATCGTTCTCGTGGCAGAGTCCGACTATAAAATCGAAAAGTCGTCCCACATCTTCGGTATTAGCTTGGCTTGACGTATTATTATGGAATTGCCGTCACGTGCACATCGGAGGACGATCGAAAACGCATCAGGCGACTTCTCCTTGTCTGCGAGTTAAGTCACTCCGACGACTTGGTAACAGCCTTCTTGATCGAGTCTAATCCTAAAGAGTTTCCAATATCTGATAGTTCGCGGAACGTCCTTGATCGGCATTGAGCTTAACTCACCTCTTTTTTTCGTCCATCTGCAAAAAGAGAAAATTCCGTCGCAATCTTAGCGCTGCCTGGGATGAAATTTTACGCCTTACAATTACGAATCATATTGCTCTCGATCAAACTGTTTTATCGAGAGCAATCTCAGACGATCATTGCGCGGAATGCTTCATTTTGTTCAAGTAATGAATTAATCTCACTCGCTATGTATATTCTAATAATAACTCACGTGATTTAAACGAGATATTTTCCAGAACGGGTAATTATATACAATTTCACTAAATTGATTGTATTTTATTTTGTTTAATTAGTTATATTATATAATAAGAAGTTTTATCAATTAGCACAATATTTCTACTTATAATTAATTTAATCCAAAAATAGAAACAGTGAATACAATAAATTTAATTATTTAATACAATAATTCAAGTTGCATAACTCTACTATTGAATGTTGCCAGTATTTGATAAATGTTTACTAAATTTTAATGGAGTTAAATCTGAAAGTTATTTGATAAGAGAAACAACGCAAACTGGTCTGCGTTGATCTCCACAAACGAAACTGTATGCTAACTATTATATATTAGACAAAGTGTTCTACTTACAATTAGTATAGACATCTAACACTATTCCTGACATTTCTGACAAGTGATTTAGACAGTTCGTGAGAAGATGTTAAGGTATTATTCCATGGTACCCACGTAATTTAGATCTAATTAACGTCATTCTCACAACGTTGTAGCGAGTATTAATATATCATAACTATGTATGTATATTATAATCTGCAGCAAGCAAAAGTGTGTGTGCGCGTGTGTAAAAGTAAGGTTTCGTTTACAGATAGGATGTACTTTTTCTTTATAATTTACAATACGAATATAACATTGTATATTGCTAACCTGATATAATTATATCAAATACAGAAAAACTAGAAGAAGAAAAACTATGGCTATAGGATGTAATCAAAACTACGAGTATAATGTATGATTGGGAAATATCAACTCCGGGAGATCAACTCGGAGAGGACTATCTCGACAGAAGATCAGCACACGGTCGTTGGCTAACAATAATCGATCACGCAGTTTCTTTGAAGGTCCGTCATTTCTCATATTCCACAAAATTCGATAGGATTTGTCCATCACATTTGTTGGTGAAAATCAAGGAAAAAGAGGAGAAGGCGGACGAGGGTTAACCTTATCTGCCTGAACTTTTTTTTTCTCGCACCAGTAGCATCAGTCAACAGTGATTTTCAAGGTATGTGACTGCGGTAACCGGGCACGCCAGCATGCTATGTATTCCCATGGGACAACCGAGCGAAATTGGACTTCACGCCTGACTTCAGAAGTGCGTAGCGTTGAAATACGACCGAAGAGCCTCGTCGACTCAGACGACTCTTGTCCTCGGGCTTTTGTTTCTCCCAACTGTTTCCGCTGTTTGGTAGCTCATCATTTTTTAGAACAACTCTTTATTTTAGAACAAAACTTCACTTTGTGATAATTTTAAGATTTCCCTTGATGAGATATAGAACAGAATTTCTGAGTTTCATTCATTTGAACTTGAATTTCCAATACTATGCAGAAATCGATCAATAATAAGTTGTCACGGATTCCTCGTAATTTCCTTTATCTACAAATAAAGGAATCTTTCATCTTTAGATTCATCTCTGAGTTGAGCTTGATTTTCGCCTCGGCAGAAGTTTGTCCGAACACCAACTTTTTTAATATAATTTTTTCATGTCCAACTTTTTCTGGACATTCTTGAATAAATCTGGGAATAAAGATCCCTGTGTGTTATGGTAAGGTAAATTTTCATTCTTGGAGCTTAGATGGAATGCGAGATTGAGAGACACCATG
Organism: Crematogaster levior; assembly: GCA_901521435.1. NCBI lineage: Eukaryota > Metazoa > Arthropoda > Insecta > Hymenoptera > Formicidae > Crematogaster > Crematogaster levior. The sequence goes on along the minus strand of CABEGB010000675.1, from coordinate 13,713 downwards.
TGTCTGCTGCGCCTACGCTTAATAACATATTTTGAATGCACCCCGTCGACATCCTCGTACATATGTTCTTTCCGCGATGCGTGGAAAATGAGAAAAATGTGAGAACCTTGTTGACGCAGTGCGACGAATTCCCCGAGCAATTCTATGTTCGGGACGAAGCTCATCAGCCTATTTTTTGTACGACCTTGCGTTAGCCGAATATCGAATACGGTCGACATCTTAACTGATTATATTTAAATTTTAATGATGTGCATTAAGCGCGTGTGCACACAGTCTGCCATGTTCTCAGCTTTGCGAATCTCTTCTTGTTTTTGCAATACACATCTTTGTTTTCATGAAGGAAAATCGAGAAAGCACAAAATGACAAGACGAAGACGTCGGAGAGAGCAATGCCCGGACGATCGTGGAGCGAACGTACTGCATTTATTCATGTTTGTATTTATGATCTGCCACGGTAACTGAAGAAGAACCGTCGACGTCTACGCCGAGCGTATTTTCAACGTATCATCTTTACGATGTTGAAATTTGGCGAGAATAAATCTGTACCGGGGAAGAAATGGCTGGCGTCGGTGTATTGTCATCTGCGCGAGGGGTCGATCGCGACAATGTCCGGGAACAGGCGGTGAGATAGACAATGGCCGGGTTGATGAAAATTACAAGTCGAAACCCGCTTAAATTATGCGAATAATTTAGAGATAATTGAACACGCCGGCGCATCGTTCAATCGCCGATGAAATTCGGTTCGCAATATTGTGAGCATTTAAGAGAACAGAGATCATTGTAAAGGTAAGATTGAAGGGAGGTTATCGATCCCTGTACCAGGCATGTTTACCTGTAAAATTTCCAGCGACAAACAGAGGGAACGAATCCGTTGCGACTATCTGTACCGCGTCTCTCTCTCTCTCTCTCTTTGGAGAAGCAACGAGCTTGCACTGGAGACGCGAAACTATCAAGACGACGCATGCTATCGGGTATACAAAGCAATCTCAAAATCCGCTTCGTGAAAATCCCACTCGTCGAGTTTACCTGTAGAATGTCACGTCTATCGGATATGTTTTCCGGGAAATCCAACTTCTATGTATATCAAACTACGTTTCGATGATAAAACGTACGCCGAATATATACTCTGGCAGAGGAAGGAGTGTACATAAGAGACAGCGAGAACAGGGAGATGTTAACGGAGAAGAGCAGTACAGCAGAAATATAAATCCACGAAACGGTATTGCACTAAAGTAGTGACATATTGTATAATCGCAATCGATACTTTATGACAAAGTAAAATATATAGGGATGATTACAACGACAGATACGCCGTATGAAGACCGATGAGGAGAGTCGCTGTAAAAATTTTATAGGATTATATAGATCGCAGTCGAGATTTTTCAGCATTGAATTAAATCGGGACGTAGGTCGTAGCTTCAAATATTGCTAGCATAAATGACTCGGTCGGGATATTCAATATCTTTTTGGGGATATATAATGTTTCATTTATTAATCCAGCGAAATGGGAACTTTGTCACTGTATTAAAAAATCGGTAAAAGAGATGTTAATATCCATTTGGAGGGCGGCGATACACACAGTGTGCTTCGTACAATCTGCTTCGAGTTTTTGTAATCGATACAATTTGCGATACAATTGATACAATGCAATGATTAACACAATAGATAAAAGTTTATCTTTTTCTTGTTACAAGGTACTGTTTACATGAAGTTTCTACATAGTATGAAGAGAGAGGCATAAAAATCTGAAGTCCCATAGTCACGTTAAGAGAGGCAATGCTCTCGTATAATTCGACAAAAGGGAACTTTCCTCGTTTCTCCGTTTCAAAGGAGAGCATCTAATGGAGAGGAGAAGCGATGGGAAATACTCGAGATGGTTCCGCAAAGATGAGACTCCGTGCAAACCGGAGGACTGATTCGAAAGTTTCGGGAGCGCGCCAGTTGATGGGGCAAACTTCCTCGACCCTTCCGTCGCCCTCGTTCCGATAATTAACTTAGAAAAATGTGGTCTGCCGTCGTCGAACTCGCATGAAATCCACCCCTAACTTCTGCCTAACTTGACCCTTACCTCTTTCGCTTCTCTTCTCCGCCGTTTCCTTTCTCCTTCGACCTCTCACCATACCTTTATATCCTCATCAAGCGCCGTAACTTCCGCAGCTTTAAACTTAAATTTACTTCGGGGTGACCCGTACGCTTCATTGACCTTACTTGCGACTTCATTGACCTTACTTGCGACTTCTAAGCGAAGTTCTTTCATCAAGTTCCCATTTTAAACCGGCTTCACGCGTATTACCGCCGGCCGTCCTCATTTTATCTCTGTTTTATCACTCGCAACAACATCGCGTGTATTGGCCGTATCCAGACAATGCTGTTGGCACAAATAACGCCCGATAACATGTCAGCCTCATTTTAACGTCCGTTAGCTCCTTCTTGGGAGAATGCTGCTTGTCTAGAATCCACGAAGAGACGCGATATAAATGCGCTTCTTGCTTTAGATAACTCGCTGACATAAATGCAGGTTTCCATAATGGGTGAAGCCAACACGGTCGACGATGTACCACTTATTATGGTGTCACCAGCCGATTAATAGTTTGTACAAAATAATGCACAGTTATAATGCAAGCCAAAAAAAACAAGATTTTATAACATGTATAAGTACTGAAATACTTTATCTATGTCACACAAAAGATATTAAGGAATAAAAGAAAGTAAAAAATGTATTTATAAAAAAACATATATTTATGTAAATAAATTATATTATAAATCTCAGAAAATTATTTATTTTTTGCAAAAAATATATAAATTATTATATAATTATTATATAATTTATTAAAATATATAATTAATTTATTAAAATATGGCAAATATCGCAAAATTACTTAGTACATGGAAATGATTGATACTTAAATAAATGGAACACGTATTTGATAAATATCTTTGGATAAACTGATAACTTGCAAAATTTATTCGTTTTTTTATATAAATATCAACAAATAAAATTTAATAAAAAATAATATACTTTTCTCTAGCAAATATTAAATTTGATATTATATAATACAAAAATATAATATTTAATTCCCTTGTAAAATTAATAAAAACTAAAGATTTTTTAAAAAACACATTTTATTTATTTTTCCGATAAATAAAGATATAAACATAACATCAGGAGACGCGGTAGCGTCTCCGGCCATGTTCAAATTTTGGAAGAGACTTTACAAGTCTCTTATCCAGAACTATTAAAGTCGATTTTTTGGGGGTACAGAACTATTAAAATATAAAAAATTTTGAAATGCATGTAGCATATTCTGAAAGGTGGCATCGCCACGAGTAAGTTAAGCCAAAAAAAAAAAAAAATCGGTCAAGCCGTTCTGGATATACAAGCATATACCCTCTTGGGCGTGAAATTTAATGTCTCGGAAACGGTGCATCGCAAAAATACGGGATCTGTTTTGTTAATTAAAGTTTCTGGAGTTAATTTACCATTTATTAAAAATTTTCAAATACACTAGTGTAATAATAAAATTTAATTGAATTTACCGCTTAATCTCTCGTTCTAATGTAAATATTTAATAAAATATTCCATTTACTTACTATTTGTATAATAATTTATATAATAATAAAATTTATGTTAATTGAATTTATCGCTTAATCTTTCATTCTAATGTAGATATTCAATAAAATATTCAATTTACTTTGCTTATAAAAATTTTTCACCGTTTTTGGCCCGTTTTTGACCCGCGAAAACGGTCAGTTTGAGTGGTAAAAACGTACATTTGATTCATTGAGTACGATCCGTTTTTAGGGCGCAAAGGGGCAATTTTCCGTAAAAATGAGTGGTTAAAGCGGATTGCGTACGAGTATATCCGAGTGGTAATAACGTATTCTTATGAGTATTTTTGAGTGGTAAATACGTGCTGTGTGTAAATTTGAGGTGTAAAAACGTACATTTAGCTACGAGCAAAAAATACTCGTTTAGCACTCATAAATACTCACATAGCACATTTTGGCTGCGTTTCGATATTCACTGCAAGTACTGAAAATCTATAGTGTATGTGACGTAAACTATAGATTTTCAATATTTGCAATGAATATTGGAACGCAGCTTTTGAAATAAAATAATCAAATAATCAATCATTATAATTGTTCATTTATTTATAGTAGTTTAAAACATTTATATAAATTTATATAAATTATAAAAATTCGTGGACATATTTTTAAGTTTGTAGAATAAATGTACTTCAATTTAGAGACAATCCGCGGATATTTTCTTGTGAGTAAAAAAGAAACGTACTAACGTGTTGTTACTCATCAACGGAAAATTGAGTATTGAAAACGGACAACCTACTTCGTCCTCATCTTTGTGAGTAAAAAAGGAACGTATTAACGTATTGTCACTCATCGATTGAAAAACGAGTGTTAAAAACGGACAATCCACTCAAAAATACTTATACATATACTCGCGTATACCTGTTATGCTCTTTCGCAATAGACTAAGCGTGCTTGAGAGTGCAAGAAACGGACATAAAAATGATAAAACGGGCTAAAAACGGGCTAAAAGCGGGTTAAAAACGACCTATATGAGGTGTAAAAGCGGTGAAAAATTTTTATAAGGGTATTAAATTACACCAATCAACACATAACTGATAAACAACAATTTTCAAAAATTGGGCACAAGATACAAACACGTTTGTCTCAAATTAAAAATCAAAAAGATTATTTTCAATTTGTACATTAATTATCCTAATTGTAAGCTTAAAAACAAATATATTTTAGTGTGTATCTCTAATTATTTAAAAAGGCTTTCTGGTGTATCGTTGTTGCCAAATATTTCTTTAATTTTAAAAATTTCTCTGTATCATTTTTTTTATTTTTAATTTGTTTATTTCTAATTAGGTATTATTTATTTTCTTTTTGTTATAATTATTCTTTTTTCACATTTTGTACACATTATGTTGCCTATATTTTTAGTCCTGCATTATTTACATATTAATTTTTAGTCTTGCGTTATTTGCATATTACTAATTTTATACTATTAATATTACTGTTGTAACAAAGTTCTTTTACTGTAAATATAGTAGACTGAATTATTTTGCATTTTACTCTGATTTTTACCACATATTTTCTGTAAAATACCTTGTTATTATTTCCAAAGTTTATTTTTATACCGTTCAATAATCCGGTTATAGACCTTAACAAAAAATCTTTTTACTTTCCTTACCCCAATAGTCATTTGTGAGTGATAATGACTCTGCAGTGTCTACTTAATTATTTATTTTTAGATATTGTTGATGTTGGAAACATTTTTGTAATAAGAATTAAAAATTTGTCTGCATTTATCACATTTGCAAAAGAAAAACATATAATAGATTCTGAGGCAAAGAATAATTTGTCAGAAAGTCAAAATTTGTAAAAGTTCTTTATATGATATATAACACTTTTGCATACTAGTATGTATAACGTAAAAATTTTCAGTAATTTTGTTTGTTTTTTTCTATCAAAATGTGATAATACCTACAATGAAAAAAAAATACAATGAGAGATTCTAAAATTTTCAAAAATAAGATAAAAATACCTTATTAACATCATATAATACTTGAAAGTTTTTGTTTTACTCATGTAGAAAACGTAGGAGCAAAAGATTCTGTTATAAAACACAATTAAATACAATATTTATTTCTTAAAAACAATATAAATATCTAAAAACATAGATATTTTTAAATTAAATAAGTATAATGTAAAGTTAATTTTCAATAATTCAGGAATGTGTGCGTAAAACTTTTCTAGTATAATGTGTTAGAAATGTATTCCAGCAGTTTAGCAGAATTTAAACATTAACATTTGAATAAATTGGTACGTTAAACACATCCTCTATGTATTTTTCGAAAGTTTCTACGTCAATACTTGATAAGACGAAATGTCACAAGCCGCTAAAGTGACTATAAAATATCTAGAAAAAGTTGTTTATTAAACATAACATTTTGTACTTATGAGGTAGACGCTCGTTTGTTAGATGTCAGTTGGCAGTCATCTCTCAAAAGAGTAAGATTGCAGTCATCGAAGGTAATTTTAATAAAATATTAGTATTTTATTTAAAATAGTATGAATTGCAATATATAAACAGAAAACAGTATCTCCATAAGAGTTTATTTTATATTAATAATTTTAATACTCCTAATTTTAATAATTTCAAGATTTCTAAAATTATAACACATTTCATATGATGTATTTGCGTGTTTAAAGAATAGAATGTCTAAAAACTCTCTAAAAATTATAAATATTTTTCCTTTTCCAGAATTTTTTCAGGATTATAGAAGCCAACGTTTGGGAGTGAATGCTAGTAATCATATATATATATTCATCATCATTTGCATATTGGATAATAAGAACATATCAAAGGGTGTGCAACATAACGTAAAAATGTTGTGAGATACGAAATTTAAGGTAAGATAATTATTTACAAGGAAAAAAATTAAGCCTTTCTAAGTGATTTAAAATTATTGTAAAAACGTTCCTTGCAATGCTTCACAGGAACAAAAGATTTCGTTGTAGACAAGCAAAAATATGTATATGTCATGCATAATATAAATACTTAAAAGAATAGATATATTTTAAAATTAAACACAAATGTAATATGTTTTAAACTGTAAAACTTTAAGAACAAGTAGAAGTAAAACTTCCTAATATTAAAAAGGTAGCCAATGCTAACCAGTTCGGTAGCAGGATTTAAAATATTTGAATAAATTCGTGACAAAAATGTGTCCGCATTAAATACAATATTGAAAAGATTCAAGATTCAAAGTGAAAAATATTTGACATGAAGAGACGAAATCCGTTAAGTTTATAACTTTCAACAACAGGATATATAAAAAAAGTTGTTTATGAATAAAATTTTGTAATTATTATGGAATCCGTTATCCATGTTACTGTTAGTTTGACCTCTGAAAAGAGCACAATTATACTGTATATTTAATAAAATATTAATATATTGTTTCACCATGTGTGATAAAATCAAAGTTATAAAAATTATCTTAATTATCTCAATAAAAGAATTTCTATTTATACGGTAAGACCGCATTTTACTCACATACATAAATTTATATTTCTATAAAGAATAAATTATGATTGTGAATATGCCAAAACTTTACTTATTCAAAACTATTTGTTAGATTTGCTGAAAGTTTTCTTATATAATCTTATATAATCTTATATAATGTTCCATCAAAGACGATAACTATATATTTCTTGCATACATGAGAATCTCTAAAATTTCTGTGAAATACAAAATTTAAGATAAATGATCGCAGAATTGATAACAATTAATAATGATAATAGTAAATAATTTTTTAAATTTAAATTATAATATTTAATTTATATAACATCTTGGACAATAAACAATTTATGTTTTTATGTAAATATTTTTTGTTATAATTTAATATAATGATTTTCTAAAATTAAAACCGTTTGAATACTTACAAGGACAACAATCTAGCTTCATTACTAATCGTCTACTTTCTATCGGGTAGGAACATTTTTACAACATTTTTGGAACAAAAATTGGTACAACATGAACCTGGAAAACATACGTTATGCTTTAATATTTATCATCACATTTACTCTTACCGGTGGCGAGTCGCAAAATAATTTCAACAGTCCTGTCGACTTTTCTTTATCTACGATCTTCATACCGATACATTACAACGTAAAACTAATATTTTTTCTCGACAAAGACGATAACAATGAGACAATTCCAATACTTATGCCAGACAATAACAAATTTTTTCGCGGAGAGTCCAGTATGACTATTAATATCTTACATTCGACACGAAATATATCATTACATGTACAAGATAATCAGTTTCCTATGTCAACATTGATTAAAAAAAATGATTTAATTTATGAACCAAAGAAGACAGTAACTAAAGATAAAAATTTTCACCTTTATTTTAACGATACGTTGTTTCCTGGCCTTTACAACTTGAGAACGTCATTCCTTGGTAATATGGCAAATGATAATGAGGAAGGCTTCTTGAAAACGTCTCACAAAAATGAAGACGCTGATACATCGTAAGTAAATGTTTAAACTAGGAAGATACATTGTTACATCATAATGTTGTCTATAATGTAGTTATTTCTGATAGAAATTACAAATTTTACAAATTGATTTTCTAATTGATTACATACTGAAATGTTTAAACTATACATAAAATTTTTATAAAATATAATTAAAATCATTACTTGAAGATGATTAATGTAGCTTATGTATGCTAATTGTGTATGTTATAACAATTTTTAATATTATGTTATAATTTAAGTTTATTATTTTACAATATTACATTTAAATAAATTATAAAAATTGATGAAATGTGACAGATGGGTGATCGCAACATATACTCAGATTGGAGCCCGACGATTATTTCCCTGTTTGGAAAATCCGCGAATAAGGACAACTTTTACCATTGCTATAAAACATCCCCCCAGTTCTGCAGCTTTATCCAATATGCCGATGCATAAACTTTCTGTAGATCATGGTTACATGTGGACACTCTTCTGTACTACTCCTCCATTATCCACTCATCACATTGCGGTTGCAGTCACAAATTATAAACACATTTTTATTAATGAAAATATTTCTTTGTGGTGTAAACAATGTTCTAGAGAGGATACTTTTGTTAAATTCCCATATCAAGTTATAGAAAATGTTACGTCGTATTTGACATCTGTTTTTGAAGGAATAGTGATTCCAAAAATGGATTATGTAGCAATTCCAAATTTTCCACAAGATGGCACATCGAAGTGGGGACTTATCTTTCACAGGTAATACATAGTTTAAGAGATATAACGATCTATCAAATTTATTTGCAAAATTGAAATTAACAAATTTATTCATTACTAGATAATTGTTATAGATGGTAATTATAGACGTTTATTATAGATTTTACTTGACACATTATTCGCATTATTATTCTGAATATGGTTATTTTTATGCGTAATTAACAATTGCTTATGTTAAATTACTAGAAATAAATATTGAAATAATAGAAATGACTAGAAATAATATAAAATGCTATGTGAATGTGCGAGTTTTGTGATAGGAAGAAAGAAAATTCCACTATAATTTAAATCTATTTAAAAAAGTATGAATAAAACAATTCACATTTACACCAAAGTGTGTCAAAATTTTTTGTTGATTTGAGCGTACAAACGTTTCAAATTTGTATGGATTATTGTAAAATTTCGATCGACAAATTCTTGGCAAGTCATTAGCAAAGAAATTGTGAGAAATGCGAACCGCGAATAAAATAACAGTTTCGAGTTTTTAAAGCTGATAGAAGTCGCATTAAAAAGATTAAAAATGTTCTATAAATGGTCATGTGCGTGAGTGCCACCACCGATCAAAGTTTTGATTCTGAAATTCTATTAAATTGACACGATTCGAAATAAATATGCATATAATATCCTCGATTGTTAAGCATTTATATAAATTAATTTATTCTTCTCTCTTTCATTTCTTGAATGTAATTAATGTATTAGATATAGCATATATATGTATATATGTTACACTTTCTATTATAATTATATGTAAGGGAGAATATATTAGAATATATAAGAAATTATAATAACTTTTAGGGAAGAAGACCTTATTTACGATGAAGAATTTGATTCAATTATACGCAAAATAGAAGTCGCACGTTTTATAGCATCTAAAATAGCATATCAATGGTTTTGTAATGCAGTTAGCCCATCGCGATGGTCTTCTTTTTGGCTACACGACGGTCTTGCTACTATATTCGGAGAGGAAGCTATCTTTGAGGTTTTACATTTACTGATATGACAACAATATTAACAATTAATCTAATCAATTTATTTCTATTTATTCCTACAAATTTAAATGTGAGTGAGACCCCTCCCCCGGTTGTGTCTCACTCTTACTCTCTCTAAACTTTACAAACTGTATTAAAAGAAATTTGAATTAAATTTTAAATACATACGGAAATATGTATCTCGTAAAGACTTAGTCCATTAGTAGTTAACAACATTTAATTTCAATTTAATTTAATATTTAATATTTAATTTTTTAGTTTCATAGCAACTTATTTTAATAATTCCTCATCCTCTAATATTATTGAAGTTGAAGACTTTTTTAGCAAAAACGTGCATAGTGAGCAGCAGCACGTATTATACTAACTAGATGGTTAAGAGAATATATTTTTTTTCATATTCTCTAATATATCTTAAATATCTAAAATAGACATAATGGTTTTTATATAGATCTTCAATAATTTTGAAATACTGGATTTCTTCATAGTTCAGAATCAATACGAATCACTCCATTTGGATTCTTATTATGATATGAATCCCCCGCAATTTAACAACGTCTCTGAAATTGTGTCACTTTATAGTTTTCCTCGTTATATTAAAGGTAGAGTTTTGCAAATAATTAAATATTTGTACAACTCGTACAAGATAAATATTCTAAATTTCCTAAAAATGAATATCATAATAAAAAAGTATAATAATGCATGTAATTAATAAAAAAATAAATATCATTATTAATTAAAAAAGAATGTAAAAAAATCTATTCTAAACTTATTACATTTTATATATCATTCGTAGTACCAATCATTTTACGGATGCTTCAAAATGCAGTTACCGATGAGGTGTTTCGAAACGGTATCCACAGATATCTACACACATAGTGAGTAACAATTATGCTACATTTAACTTCTAATTCATTTATAATTAGTTGTAATAATTAGTGTGTGTAGAAACTATTGTAATAAGTTTATTTATTACTACATAAATATTATTAAAAAATAATTTCGATTGCTTTATCGACCCGTCTGGCCAGTTATCTTCATGATACACACACACACACAATGTAACACTACTATTACATATATCGAGCATCTTTGAACTACTACATAAAATTGCAAAATTGCATTACATAAAATCGCAGTATCATATGCGTTAACATCTATATTAATATATATAATTAATTGTATATGTTTGTACAAAAAATTTGTTTCTTTATGTTTATTTATATTCAATCGACTATATATCGCTTACTGTCAATAACAATAAATTTCTCAATTTAGCTTGTTTAACTCAGTAACCATCGATGATTTTTGGTCTCTACAAGAAGACATATTTAAAAAGTCTGGCTATAACATATCAAAAGAATTCCTAAATTGGATAGTGTACAGGCATTATCCTGTTTTGGAGTGGGCACAAGAAAATCCTTACCAAGGACAATTAACGCAATATTTCAATGCAACAGATTATGGTAAATGGTGGACACCCACATGTTTAATTACAAATAGTTCTTTACCTAAAAACAAGATAAATTTGTGGCTGACAGGGGAGGAACCATATTTTAGAACTGATCACGCTTCCAGAGATTGGATAATGGTCGATATTCAGCAAGCTGGTAAATATTAATAAATTATGAAATTTATTTATGTGGATATTTTTATATGATTAGTAATCAATTATTCAGTGTTTATTGCTAGTTCTTTATTCGTATTTATCACAAAAATAGTAAAGAAATTCCATACGTTGCCATATAATAGTATTTGGTAAAATTTTGTATGAAGTATTCTATACTATTCTATTTTCCCTCTAACTCTTTTTTAATAAATGTAATACACATTTCAAAAATAAATATTACGTAGACAATATAAACGTAGTCACTAATTGCTAGAATTAACAAAATATAAAAATAGACTTGTGAGTAAAACGTAGTTTTAGTGAGTCAACGTTTCAAAAATATTTAAAATATAACCAACTTACATTATGAAGTCTATTTTTATGTTATTTTAATTAAAAATGTAAAAAAAATTTTAAATTAAACATAATTATAATTTTAAAATAAAATTTATATTTATACAAAACCAGTAAGTGTTAGGTACATGCTCGACATAATTATTTAACGTTTCTTAAATATTTATAGTAAATTAATCATAAAATAAAATAACGAAATTAATTGTGTATTAGTAAAATATAATCATTTTTATATACACCCCTCGTATGATTTAATACAAAATATCCTTTATTATAAAAATCGAAAAAAAAATGTTAAAATATTATTTTTAGTTTACTCAAACGCGTAATAATTCATGTTTTTGTATTGCACAACAGGGTATTATCGTGTTTTTTATGAAGATGAGGATTTTTTCAAGATTTTATCATATTATACATCACATTACTTACATAATAATATAAGTATCATCAACCGTGCTAAAATAATTGATGACACATTCCATTTAATGGTTAAACGCCGGGTAAACAATTCAGTGTTCTGGAATGTTTCACTTTCTTGTTTACGGCTAGACAGATATAAATTCATTTTGTGGTATCCTATGCTCAAAATATTTGAATATATGTCGAATATGATTCCATTTTATGAACAGTCAACTGGTATCATTGTTAAGGTAAATAGCATAAATTTTAATGAAAGATATTAGTTATTAGCTGACAATTATGCAACATAGTTTATTTTTGTATTGACATTTTTTAGAAGACAAGAACAAAATATATCAAGTGACGAAATTCAAACATTGATTTTTTTAAGGTAAAATCAATAACCGACTTCAAACCAGCATCAATGATATAAACTTAAAGTTTTATTTTAACGTTTCGACCTATAGTTCAGGTCCTTATCAAAAATATGAAAGATGGTCCGATGGATGATTAAAATTTTAATAGATTACTCTTCTTGTATCGATGTCACCGACATCAGACGCGCTTACATCTCCCAACTATGTAATCTATTAAAATTTTAATCATCCATCGGACCATCTTTCATATTTTTGATAAGGACCTGAACTATAGGTCGAAACATTAAAATAAAACTTTAAGTTTATATCATTGATGCTGGTTTGAAGTCGGTTATTGATTTTACCTTAATTTTATTATCACTGGCAAAGAGAAGATTATACTATCTGTATTGATTTTTTTCATAATTTTTATTTCAAAATAAATAATAATACAGTAAAAAATTATTTTTGTTTTTACCATTACATATACTAATTTTTTATATTCAATATTAATTTATTTAAAAGAACTTTTACTCAAAAAATATTAAACCTGTATACAAGATACATTTCTTATCACTTATAAAAGAATATGAAATACATGTTATATTTTAGCAAAAATTAAACAGTTCAATTAACGACATTTTTGAGAAACTAAAGGATTTACATCTACCAAAAAACGACTTTGTTCAATGTTTAAGAGAAGAAATTCAAAAATGGGCATGTATGTTCCGTCAAGAGCAGTGTTTGGCAATGGCCAAGGAAGAGTTATTACGCTATCTCGATCACTCAAATCACATGTAATTTTCTATACATTTATTCATAAAATGTGTTAACAAAGCGTAAATTTACCTCACGTTATGCTTGATAAGTTTTAGATTTTTTTACAAAAATACAAAACAATAAGCAAAGTGTTTTGAATGAAAGTAATATATGTATATTTTTATTTTTCTTTTCAACGTAATAGAATACCACCAGGAAGGAGGAATTGGGTATATTGTAATGGTTTACTTACAGCAGATGTATCTCTGTGGAGCCTTGTAAAAAATAAATGGATAAAAAATAACCGTGATCTTTTACCGCACTTAGCTTGTACTCAAGATTCTGCTATTTTCTTGGAATACCTCCCGTATATTTTAAATAATCCTATCATATTTACAACTCAAAATGTTACAATTAT